>CAUYRH010034754.1:0-31645 GCA_963574655.1 Perodicticus potto
GGCCCAGGCTGGATTCGAACCCGCCAGCTCAGGTGTACGTGGCTGGCGCCTTAGCCCGTTGAGCCACAGGCGCCAAGCCGAGCAGAATATTCTTATACCTCAACTAGTTTACCACTAAAGAAGGAACAGCAACTACACTAACCTATTTCGGAATTTTATGATATTTTACAGGTCTGTAAGATACCTTATATCACCTTACCAACAACTTTTGGCAATGACCGTCAAACATGTTTTTAGAAACATGCTATGCTTGAAAAATAAAGGTAAAATAAAAGTCATGATAAAACAAATTACTTGGGCTCAAAACTTTAACAGTAAAGAATCATACTTTTGGCTGGGCATGGTGGTTCACACCTGTAATCCTAGCATTCGGGAGGCCAAGGCGGGTGGATTGCCTGAGGTCACAGGTTTGAGACCAGCCTGAGCCAGAGTGAGACCCTGTATCTAAAAAAAATAGCTGGGCGTGTGGTGGGCACCTTTAGTCCCAGCTACCTGGGAGGCTGAAGCAAGAGAATCACCTAAGCCCAAGAGCTGGAGGTTGCTGTGAGCTGTGACACAACAGCACTCTACAGAGGGCGACAAAGTGAGACTCTGTCTCTTAAAAAAAAAGAAAGAAAGAAAGAAATAGAATATATGTTCTCAAAGAAGACTGGCACACAAAGGTAACCAGTGTGTGGTAGTACAAAGGGTCAATGGCTTTAAATAAGTTACTTAAACTTGTAATTTTACATCTACCTAGTAGTAATCTTGAGACAATCCAATAAGACAATGTTTAACGCTAAATAACGTGATAGATATCTATCTAAAACTTATGCTATATTTTCTCTGTATTGCGTTAAGGCTCTCAGCTGAAGTTCAGAAACAATAGAATGCTTTATTCCAGACTTTAAATTATAGGAAATTCTTAAACTACAACCAAAGGCCATAAAAGAAATGCTGATACCTGTATAACAGCAGAATAGCTCAGCACAACCACAGTTAGGCTGTAACAGCATTAGACTGAGCTTATATTAGCAGACCTCATACTGTTCTTCTCTCATCTCCAAATTGAGAGGATTTTAAACCCTTTTTTTGGTAATTGGGCTGATCTAATGATGTTTATTTGAATATGTGGATTTTAAGAGGAAACACACAAACAGATAATTTTTATCTTTGTGCCACTCGGAAGTATTATTTGTTAAGATCAAAACAGCTGAAATTAAAACCTAGTTTAAAAGGTTACATTTTATTAAAAAGTTTACCTTTCCTGTTTGATTCATAACAGTATTAGATCAGACCAGTAAAATGCTGACAAAAAGTAGTTGACAACAATGATCAATTTACTACTCACCCAACTATGATACATTTCATTTTCTGGATATTATGTTAAGAGATTAACTTATATAGGTCAACCAAACTGAATACATTGCATTTTAATATTTGTTCTTTTGTATTTCAAAATAAATTCACTAAATTATCTTTTCTTTCATCACATATTATTCTCGCCTCCTAAACAAAAAATGAGAAACAACAAAGAACTCAGCTGCAATTACACAGCAAATGGCTGGTAGTCACAGCATATAATTTAATGATCTAAATAGTGTAAAAGGATAAGCACATTAACAATTTTTTAAAAATAAATTACTGTTTAAAACTAAAGAGTGGAGGTTCGGCCTTTAGCTCAGTGGCTAAAGTGCCAGCCACATATTCCCAGGTTGGTGGGTTTGAATCTGGTCCAGGCCTGCCAAACAACAATGACAATTACAACAAAAAAATAGCCGGGCGTTGCGGTGGGCACCTGCAGTCTTGGCTACTAGAGAGGCTGAGGAAAGAGAATCACTTTAGCCCAAGAGTTTGAGGATGCTGTGAGCTGTGACACCATAGCACTCTACCGAGAGTGACATAATAAGACTCTGTCTCAAAACAAAATAAACAACCCCTAAAGGGTGGAGAAGAGGCAGGAGAAAAGATTTCAGTTCTTTTTCATCACTGTTCATAGCTGGGAACTAATAGATGCCATCTAAAGAAATGGGAGAGGGCTTTTAAAGGATAACAAAAAAATGACAAAAGTAAGATCAAATATATGTCATATCAATAAATACAAAGGAATTTCAAAAAAAAGATGCTCATATTGGCTCACAATAAAATTCAACTCTATGCTACATTATGACATATTTAGAATAAAGTGATTCAGAAAAATTAGAAAACGAAAAATTGAAGAAAGCGTAAGATCAGGATGCATGATCTTAATATTAGATAAAATGATATTCAGGACAAAAGTGTTAAATTAGACAAGAAAAGCCAGTTAATATTGCTAAAAGATCTAACTTGCACAAATATATAACAGCTAATAATACCCATATTTTTATAACAAATAGCACAGCAGCAATAATTAAGTACAAATTATAGTAGATAAAAGGAAAGATAAGAACATGACGGTAGTCTCATAGTCCATGATAAAGTACAAAAATATATATATAAATATAGAACCAAATAAAATTAAGAAAGTTCTGATTGATATATTAAATTCTCTCCCTAAAAAAAGAGTATAGTTCTCTTCTATCAATACCCAAGAAACAGTAAAAAATACTAAGTATTCCACCACTAAAAACAATAACAAAAACCAGAACCTTTTCAAAAATGAAGAAAACTACAGATACCATGCTGTTAACATTTCAAGGGAAAAAATAGAGATAAAAGACAAAAGTGAAAAAATAAAAGGTCGTTTCCACTGGAAATTCCTTGAGTCAGAATAAAGAGCAAAATTATAGCATTTGTTGAAAATAACAATTAGAACCTATAGGATACAGCTAATGCAATTTTCAGAGCAATGTTTATTAGTTCTAAATACTTATATGAATAAGAATGAAAACAAGTTGATAAGACATCTTGATCAAAAATATTTTTAAAATAATATAATTCCAAGGTAAATAGAAAGGTAGAATTAACAAAGGCAGAAATTAATCAGTTAGAAAACAGAACAAAGAATGAAATAAGTAGGCAAATCCAAGAGCTGGTTCTCAGTAAAATAAAATGAAATAAACTCTGGAGAAAGATATGAGTGGACTGAACATGGCCACAGTGGTTTGTCACTCTTCTCACTGAGTAATGGGAGCTGTTTCCCCTCCCCTGGAATCTGAGCTCTGACTTGTTTTGGACAAGTAGAATGTGATAGATGATGCTTTCTAAGTTTTAAGTTAGGTGTTAACAGATCTATAGCTTTTTCCTTTGTCTACTGAAATGTTGCCTTTTGGCCCCCACAAAAATGTCTGACTCTTCCCCTGGGAGAGAGAGATGAATCCACATCTGATGTTTTAGACTCTGCCAAGCACCCAGCTGAACACAGCTCCATGAATAATTCTTCCCAAGACCATAAGGAAAAGAACAACTCAGCCTCACCCTGCTCGAACTCCTCACCTACAGAACTATGAGCAAATCATAGCATGATTGTTATTTTAAGTCACTGAGTTTGGAATAATATTAATGCCGGGATAAGGCAGAAAAAGAAGTTACGAGAGCCCGAGTGCAGCCACGTTGACTGATCCCAGACCCCAATCACCATGAAGGAAGGAGTCACCAGCAAGTGGCTGGCCTAGGACCAGTTTGCCTTACAAGCTGTTTGTGCTACCTTTCTGTAACAGCAGGTTATGATTAACATTTATGGACTCACCTCAGGACAGTATTGGTCACTTACACCTGTTACCAAGGCCCCATAAAGGTTCCCCTCCTCCTCAGGATAGGACCCCCACCCTCTGTTGTCTGCCTCTCTTTATAGACTTTCTTGTCACTAGCTGCTTGCTCTTAAATTCTTTCCCGCATGAAACCAAGACCCCACTTGGTGAGTTCAGGGGGCTTTCCTTGCTTCCTTAGGATACCCCTACATCAGTATGTTACACAGAAATGGATAATCCTAGGAGTACAGTGTTGGTAACTGAAAACCTAAAGTGTGTAGCACTAGATTTTGGACCTAGCAGTAGGTAGAGAACTAAGGGGCAGCAAGGAGGAGTTAATAGAGGCTCTAAGTACAGTGAGGAAATCGCTACTGGAAGCTGAATGTAGCCCCATGACTGATTCCAGGTGATCACGTGGGGCATAACTACCTCAGTTAAGACCAGTCCAAATTTCCATTCCACAGCATTATGAGCAGATAAGAGCTGTTTAAGCTACTGACTGTTAGGGGGCCTAACACGGCCCTACACAAACCCTCCCTCACCCCTCCTCTCCTCCTAAAACAAAGGGCACAAAGGACCTAGTTAGCCCCACCCCCAAAATTCATACCAAAGGACCCTAAACCACCAAAGCCCTCTGGACAAACTGTGGAATATGTCCACCCATTACAGCCCCACATAAAGGGGATCTCTAACTGCCCTCCCCTCATGGTCTCCTCTGCCCAGGAGGGTCACTGTCCCTTTCAGTAAGTAAACCTGGCCTGAACCTCTCAGCTCCTGGCCTTGTCTTTGGGTGCAACACCTTTTACTGACCTTTATGTTTGCTTGTTATGCAAAATAGGCAATCAAGCTACAGTAATATAAGTGAAGACATGAAAAAGTAAATTTAACCACGAAAATGGAGAATATTTTTAAAAATCATTCTATTTTTGGCCAAGTGAGGTAGCTTGTGCTTGTAATCCCAAGCACTCTAGGAGCCCAAAATGGCAAGATTGCTTGACCTCAGGCATTTGAGACCAGTTTGGGCAACATAGTAAACCCTACCTCTACGGAAAAAAAAAAAAAGATAAATTAGCCAGGCATGGTGGTATGTGCCTGTAGTCCTGGCTAACTCAGGAGGCTAAAAGTAGGAAGATTGTTTGAGTCCAGGAGCTTGAAGTTGCAGTGAGCTCTGAGTGCAACACTGCACTCGGCTTAGGAGACAGTGTGAAACCATCTCCCCCACCACCAAAAAAAAAAAAAGTAAAAAACAAGTCGCACTCCAGAAATACAAGTACAAAAATGGTTCAAAATCAGAAAATCTAACTATGCAATAAATCATGTAGATATAGTTAAGAAAAAAAAACCCACAATGATGTTCATAGATTCTGAAAGATACTTGATAAAATTCAACGATTCTTGAATTAAAACAACACTTGATAAATATGAAAGGTTCCACTTCTGGGTATGACCTGCTCAGATTATATAGGATAACCCACCTCAACCCCTCTGCAGGAAACTATAAAAACCTAGACAAAATGAAAAGCAACTACCTCAAAGTCCTAGAGAGTGAACAGATAGACTCTGGAGGGGAGTTCATGCTAGTTCTGAGGAAAGGAGACAGGGATTCATAAGTTTCCACAGCTTTTAGCCTGGACTAACCAAGTACAAGCCAACTAGTGAGTACAGCAGCAGTGGGGGCCTTGCATCGAAAAACTCTTTCTAATCTGGGGAAGCAGAAAAAAGAAGCTATGAAGGTGTTACTGGCTCTCTGAACAAATTTCAACACAACTCCTGTATGTTTTTTTTATAATATTCTCCCTTAACTAACTTCTTGACCTTTTGAGGTATTTCCAGAAATGGTAGGTTTTCTGTAAGATAAAGGAGTTAGGATTCTCAAGGCCCCTGGGCAGACTTCCTGCCCCAAGACTCACCTGCCCCTAAAGTATGCGGCCCCTCCTTAAAATGCCCATGATCTTGGTTAGTTTGGGAGAAGGATTTGAGGCAGCTTCTCTGTTTTTCCCACCCGACATCTTTCACATTAAAAAACTCCTTTTTCCTTAGTCGATTTGCATTATTTCAATAATTGGATCTTTGTGCTATAAGCAACTAGACTTAGGCTGAAACCCTCTTGCAGTTTCGACAACTGAGCCGTGATTGCTGAACAATAGGAGAATCCTGGCTGAGCCTGCATCAGAGAGGAGATCCCCAAACTGTCTATTCACCTCTGACTAACACCTGAACCATGCATGCTTAGAACAGATTCAAAACGGTCCAGATAAAAACAAAGTATCTGAGCAGATTGGAGCTGCCACACAAGAAACAATGTTTAGAGTAAAAGCTCAGCCAAGAAATTTGCTTACTAAGCAAAGGAAACAGTACTTACCAGAGAAAAATAATAGAATCATCCAGTTAACATTCCTAGTGCCCCAGAAATAATCCAAAATCACCTAGCATAAAAATAGCCCAAAATACTGAACTTTTTTATTTTTATTTTTTGTAGTTGTTGGCTGGGGCCAGGTTTGAACCCACCACCTCCAGTATATGGGGCCGGTACCCTACTCCTTTGAGCCACAGTCGCCACCCATTTTTTTTTTTTCTTTGAGACAGAGTCTTATTCTGTCATCCTGGGTAGAGTGCTGTGGCATCAGCCTAGCTCATAACCTTAAACTCCTGGGTTCAAGCTATCCTCTTGCCTCAGCCTCCCAAGTCACTAGGGACTACAGCTGCCAACCACAACACTCAGCTAGGCTTTCCTCCCCTATTTTTAGTAGAGACAGGATCTCACTCTTGCTCAGGCTGGTCTCAAACTCCTGAGCTCAGGCAATCCACCACCTTGGCCTCCCAAAGTGCTAGGATTATAGGTGTGATCCATGGCTCCCAGCCCAAAATATTGAACATTTTTAAGAGAAAATAAATTGAGTTCAAACCCACAATGAACCAGATATTATAACTAATAGACATTAATTTAAGAATTTAAGCCACTAAAAAATATAACTATTCTTAATGAAAAAAGCAAAAACATATTTACAATGCATAAAAATATCAGCAAAGGAACAGAAACGAACAAAAAAGGAAATCTAAGAATGGGGCAAAAAACCCTCAATGAAATAGAAATGGATACTTGAGCTCATGAGTTTGAGACCAGCCTGAGCAAAAGCAAGACGCCACCTCTACTAAAATAGAAAAACTGAGGCAAAAGGATTGCTTGAGCCCAAGAGTTGGAGGTTGCTGTGAGCTACGATGCCATTGCTCTCTACCCAGGGCAACAGCTTGAGACTCTGTCTCAAAAAAAAAAAAAAAGAAATGGATGGATACTTCCTTAGCATGATAAAATAAATCTATCCCAGTCAAGAGTTAATACCAGATTTTCTGGAAATACTATAGAGATTCCACTTAAATCAAAACAAGAAGGCCAGGTGGCTCACACCTGTAATCCCAGCACTCTGGGAGACTGGGGCGGGTAGCTTGCCTGAGCTCACAGGTTCGAGACCAGCCTGAGCCAGAGCGAGATCTTGCCTCTAAAAATAGCCAGTCACTGTGGCACGTATCTGTAGTCACAGCTACTCAGGAGGCTGAGCCCAAGAGTTTGAGGTTGCTGTGAGCTATGACACCACAGCACTCTACCAAGGGCAACAAAGTAAAACTCTATCTTAAAAAGTAAAATAAAATAACATCAAAACAAGAAAAACTTAAAAACACCCACTGCTACTGTTATTATTTAATATTATACTGAGGGTCCTAATAATATTATACAAGACTCAAAAATAAAAGGCACAGCAAGTAGAAAGAGGTAAGTAAAACTACTACTAATTATAGATGAGATGATTACATATCTTGAAAACCCAAGGGAATCAAATGAAAACCACCACACATATTAACATAATTCAGTAAAATAGTGGTGGGAAATTAATATATAGAATTCACTAGCTTTCTTACATACAATAATTAAAAGAAAAGGTCCCAGTCATAATAGAAACAAAATGAGGAAATAACTAGGAATAAATTTAAGAAATATGTGAAAACTTTGAAGACATTTTCTAGGTTAGATAGACTTGACCTTGTAAACATATGAATTCCAAGTTCATTCGGCCAAATAGGCAGAGCACAGATGATTTTTAGGGCAGTGAGAAGACCATACATATTATAGAGGTGGGTACATGTCATACATTTGTATGAACTTGTAGGATGCACACCACTGTAAGTGAACCCTACTAAACCACAGACTTTGGTGACCATGATGTGTTGATGTAGGTTCATTAGTCATTGACAAATGGACCCAGTCTAGAGGGGATACTGATGATTGGTCAGGTCATTCATGTGTCAGGGTAGAGGCGATATGGGAAATCTCTGGACTTTCCTCTTAATTTTGCTGTGAATCTAACACTGCCCTAAATAGTCTTTCATTAAAAAAAGGAAAAATACATAAATTCCCTTATAACTCCTAGGTTTGATAATTTGCTAGGAAGACTCAGTGAACTCAGCATGTAGTTGTACCCGTGGTAATGACTCATTACAACAAAAACTACAGAAGAAAAAGAAAAGTCCAAAGGAAATCAGACACAAGCTTCCAAGAATCTTCTCCTAGTAGAGTCACATAGAACACACCTAATTTCCTTAGGACTAAATTGTAACAACACATGGGGAGTGTTTTCTACCTCAGATCTTTATCAGAGATTCAATGCCCATTTTTTTCTTTTTTGAGACAATCTCACACTATTGGCCTGGGTAGAGTGCATAATGTCATAGTTCATAGCAACCTCAAACTCTTGGGCTCAAGCAATCCTCTTGCCTCAGTTTTTCTATTTTTAGTAGAGACAGGGTCTTGCTCTTTCTCAGGCTGGTCTCAAACCCCTGAGCTCAAGTGATCCACAAACCTCAATTTCCCAGATATCAAAAATTACAGACGTGAGCCACCACACCTAGTCGGTCTTTCTTTTTTTTGAGACACAGTCTCACTCTGTCATCTGGGTTGAAGTGCAATGGCATCACCAAATCTCACAGCAACTCAAATTCTTGGGCTCAAGAGATATGCCTGCCTCAGCTTCTTGAGTAGCTGGGGCTATAGGTGCCTGCCACAACATCCAGCTAAATTTTTTTTTTTTTTTTTTGAGACAGAGTCTTACTATGTCACCCTTGGTAGAATGCTGTTGCATCACAGCTCACAGCAACCTCAAAATCTTGAGTTAAGTGATTCTCTTGCCTCAGCCTCCCAAGTAGCTCGGACTATAGGTGCCTGCCACAACGCCTGGCTATTTTTTGGTTGTGGTTGTCATTGTTTAGCAGGTCCAGGCTGGATTTGAACCCGCCAGCTCCAGTGTATATGGCTGGCGCCTTAGCCACTGAGCCACAGGCACCAAGCCCATTCAGCTAATTTTTTCTATTTTTAGTATAGACAAGGTCTCACTCTTGCTCAGGCTGATTTCGAACTCCTGAGTTCAAGTAATCCAACTGCCTCAGTCTCCCAGAGTGTTAGGATTATAGGAGTGAGCCACTGAGCTCAGCCTTGTGCCCAAGACTTTTAGAGCTGGATTAGAGTTGGATTCTCTGTCTTGTACATACCAAAATTCCAGACTCCCCAAAGAAAGGCAGATATTAAGCAGAAACCACACTCTTTATACAAACAGCTTAGGCACAGCAACACACCCTTATTATTTAGTAAAAGTTTTACACAAGTATAGGGAATTATACAGCAGACAACTTTCCAAACACAAGCAAGGGCCAACTTTGTAAACAGGTCTTTATAAGAATGGAAGCCTAAGGCCTGCTAGGAAATGAGGCACTCTCATGTATAGTTGGTAGGAATTCAAATTCCTATTCAGAAAAATTCAGCAATACCTACCAAAGTTACAAATGCATTTACCTTTTGACCCATCCAAATTCTTAGAATTTACATGCACTCTAAAAAATAACATATGTATAAGGAAGGTTACGTTCATTGTGGGGTGTGTTAGTAAAAGATGAGAAATAACCCAAAGGTCCAACAGTAGGGTTAAATATCCCATATTACCTGCTTAAAAGATAATACTATGAAACTGTATTGTTCTGACATGAAATGATCCCTAAACATATTATAAAGTGAAAAAGCAAGGTAGAACACAATGTAAAAACTGATGGAAAAAATTTCAGGTTGGCATAGTCTTATATATGCATAAATATGTCAGAATATAAAAGTAATCACTTGTGAGAGTTAAGTAGAGAGAATAGACACATCAAAAGGTAGAAATAATTTTCACTGTGTATGTATCTTTATTGCTTGATTTTTTAACAATATGAATTTATTGCCAATTTTTAAAAATGTCAACAGCTTCTGTAACCTAAACTGAAGCAGTGGTAGGAGATGGTTGCTAAGGAATAATCTTAGCATGAAATAAGACTGTTTCCCAAGTCTTTTATTTATTTCTCTGTTAGACAATGGTAGCAAGCTCAGAAGCAAAAATCATATTAAGGATGTGGCCTTCTCATACTAAGCCTGTTGCTTCAGATGGCCTAAGGGCAACTGCTGTTAAATTGGAAGGGAAGGGATGTACCAAGAATAGAGCACTTTAATGTAAAACGTCTAAATCTTAAGTTTAAAAACTATATTAGATCTTTAGCTCTGGTTGCTTGAACATGAAACTGAATGGAAATGGAGAGAGTGCTAAAGCCCCATATGTTTTTGAGTAAATTACCAAAGAAACCTAAAGTCTGCACAAGCCTGTTCAAATCTTACAGCAATGTCTAGGCCCCAACAGCAGGAAGCAAGCTGTGAAAGTTTTACAGTGGCTAAGAAAGATGACTCAGATGTGGTCCTGGAGAAAAATGATTATAAAAGATCACCTACCAGGACAGCCCCGAGGCCAAGGAAGTCTACAGACTTAAAAGCTCCTCTCAAAGGAGCTACCAGAATGGTTAAGCAAAAGAATTATTTCAGAGCAAGAGGTTTCCACAATTTTTTTGACAACATAATAAACTTAGTTTAATGGGCTTATAAAGAAACCTTCCCCAAATTACATATTGAAACAAATCTCAATAAAATTCAAACAAATAGCATTATTATAGGCTGTGGTCTCCAATCACAATGAGATTAGGTTGGAAATCAATAACAAAAATAATTTTTTTTTTTTTAAGAGACAGAGTTTCACTTTGTCACCCTCGGTAGAGTGCCGTGGCATCACAGCCCACAGCAATCTCCAGCTCTCGGGCTTAGGAGATTCTTTTGTCTCAGCCTCCCAAGTAGCTGAGACTAAGGGCACCCACCACAATGCCCAACTATTTTTTTGTTGTAGTTTGGTTGGGGCCAGGTTTGAACCCTGTCCCCCTCGGTATATGGGGCTGGCACCCTACTCACTGAGCCACAGATGCCACCAATAAAAAGAATTTTTTAAGAAACACAATTTTTGTTAAGGAGAATATGATCATAGTAATGGTCCGGTGACTATTTTAAGTTTTGTACTTTTCCCAACATTTTTAGAATTATTTCATTCTTATTCCATCTTTGTATACTGGGTGATGTTACAGACTGAATGTTTGTGTCACCTCAAAACTCATATGCTGCATCCTAACCCCCAATGTGATAGTGTTAGGAGCTAGTGCCTGTGGAAAGTTGGTAGGAACCCTCATGAGTAGATTAGTGTTCTTGTAACTATTTTTTTTTCCTCCCTCTCTCCACCATATAAGTGAATAGCAAGAAGGTGTCCATCTGCACAGCAGGAAGAGGGTCCTCACCACAAACCAAGTCAGCTAGCACCTAGACCTTGGACTTCCCAGCCTCCAGAATTGTGAGTAATAAATTTCTGATGTTTCAGCCACCCAGTCTATGGTATTCTGTGATATTAGTCTGAACTGACTGAGACACATGGGTGTGGTAGTGGCTAATAATTTTTAGTTTATTGGTTGCTGGTCCATGACAAGCCAAATCTGAAACTACTGGATTAAAACTATAAATTTCTAGAGATTCTGGATTTCAAATTGGATGGGAATTTAGGTAAGAAGAATCTGACTACATAGTTGGATGATTTGTGGGCAAGGATGCTGTTTTATTTCCCAAAATCCATTTTCCTCTTCTACTAAGCAATAGAATCCACTGGACATGGCTTCTCCAGAATATGGATAGCCACTTCCACATATAGGCACTCCTGAGTTACAAACATCCAACTTACATACAACTCATAATTATGAATGGAGTCTATTACACTAAGTCCCCGAGTTACAAACATCCAACTGATATATAAGTCACACAAACAGAGGTTATTACAGGTAATAGGTAAACATACCTGTTCCAACATACATATGAATTTAACTTAAGAACAAACCTACAGAATCTATCTTATTCGGAACCCAAGGACTTCCTGTATACCACTGCATAGTCTGACACACATACCACCTCTTGATAATTAGAAAAGCTGTTCCAAGAGCACTCAAAGACTTTTTACCAGCAAGGAGAGTTTAGGCTCATATTGCTTTCACTGTCAACAGCAGGAAGACACATTAATTTCTGATATACACAGTAGATGCCATCCAGGAAGTACATCTGAATAGCTATGAAAACATAGACAGGTGTTTTAAAGTTCTCAAATAAAATGTCTCCATTACCAAGATGTTTCTGATGCTTGCCATTTGAATACTGACATATTACCCTGTAGTTGAGAATGTGAACCAAGATTAGTAACAATTTGTGAAGACAGAGAAGCTAAGTGGGAGTTCTGCAGTCCTAGTGTGTGTCAAAAAGTCTTATACAACTCCTCCTAATGTTCTTAGTTTTGTGTTGAAACATTTCACAGACTTCATAGATAAAGTTGCTTAGGATATGAAGTATCCTGAGTCTCTTGACAAACAGGTTTTAGCTAAATAAAACTGCTTATTTTCTGTATGTCACAGTCAAAATTAACTCTTTGTAAATGGTATAAAATGGATGATACCAAAGAATCAACCAGTGATATTAGCTCTGTTCTGAATCAACAAGTCTACGTTTTTTTTTTTTAACATCAGGAGAAAGAGACAGTAGAATCAGTTTACAAATATGACCACATAGACCTTGGGGAAGAAACCTAAAACATGAATTTATCCCAGATGTTGCCAAACATAGAATCCTACACCAATTCCTTAAGAGTACCATTTCTGCATTGCCTCAAAGCAATGTAGATGTTTTGGACTGATAGGAACAACAACAGGCTCCTCCTGTCTACATTCCTTTGCATAGATCAAAGTTTCCATCTGGTTTCAGCTTACTTTTGTTGGTGAACTTCCTTTAACATTTCTTGTAGTGTGACATAATGAAGAATTCTGGGTTCAGAGGTTTTGAAAAATTTTTAAGTCGCTTTAAGCATTTCCTCCCACTATCTTTTGGTGTCCACGCCCATGATTTCCAATAAGAAATTAGCTGCCATTCATATGTCACTTTCTCTGACTACTTTCAAGATCTCCATCTATTCCACCCCTACCCATTGGACTATGATATGCCTAAATTTGTTTTGTGTATCTTGAGCTTAAATAAGCAAATTTGTCTTTCACTAAATTTGGAGCCATCATTTCTTTAATGTTTGTTTTTTTTTCCCACTACATTCTCTGTTCTGGGTTTCCAATTACAAGTATGTTGAGCTTTTTCTGATTGACAAGTTGCTAAGGGTTTAAATTTCTTTTTCATTCAGTCTAACCTATCTTTAAGTATTCTTCTTTCTTTTCCATTATTTCCTATTTCTCTGTTGGAGTTACCTATTTCCTCATTGATTATAAACACGTTTTTTGTTATTTCCTTGTTTGTTAATTCTAAAATATAGTACATCTCAGGGTCGGACTCCACTGGTTTTCTTTACTCTTGAGTTTGGATCACATTTTTCTATCTTCATATGTCTAGTCATTTTGAATTCTATCTCTGACCTTATGAGGGATACCCATTGTAGAAACTATAGATTCTGTTATGTTCCTCTTTGTAATAGTGACTTTTGTTTTCTCAGGTTAACTTGGCTTAACTGAAGCTCTAAATTCACTTTCTATCACTATTGCAACAGATAAAATATTCACTTTTCTTAGCCTTAACTGGGCTGTCTAGATTCCCCTATTCATACCAATTCAGGGCTAGATAGAGATTTAGGTAGAATTTATATATGGAACTTGGCCTCCCACTCTTTAGCTTTCTTCAGGATGTTCTCCCCAAATTCCAGCTGTGGCCATTGCACCTTTCTATTCAGTATTTATTACCCACTCCATATGACACTGATAAGAGACTGTCCTCAGACAAAAAGCCATAAAAATGGAAACTTACGTAGTGATTATTCTTTTCTTCTAAGTGTCAACTCCCTTTCTGTCTCTGGCTACTTTTAGTCACTCTCTAGTGACTTCAGACAGTGTTTATGTTTGTGCAGAGTTTGTCATTTTTACTGTAAAATGGAAGGGATATATCTGATATGAGGTACTCCGGATTTATACCAAGCAAATGGTTTTTTTTTTTTTTTTTTTTTTGGTACAGTTTTTGGCCAGGGCCAGGGTTGAACCTGCCACCTCTGGCACATGGGGCCAGCACCCTATTCCTTGAGTCACAGGCGTCACCCAAAGCAAGTGATTTTAATCAGAACTTACACTGATAATGGTCAAGCCTAAAAGAATAATGAATTAAAACTCTGTACTTACTCTAATACTTTTATTTTTCTTGAGACAGAGTCTCACTCAGTTGCCCTGGGTAGAGTGCCGTGGCATCCTAGCTCACAGCAACCTCAAACTCTTGGGCTTAAGTAATTCTCTTGCCTCAGTCTCCCAAGAAGCTGGGACTACAGGTGCCCACCACAACACCTAAGTATTTATTTTTTTTTAGAGATGGGGTCTCACTCTTGCTCAGGATGATCTCAAACTCCTGAGCTCAGGTGATCTACCTACCTTGGCCTCCCAGAGTGCTAGGATTACAGGCATGAGCCACCATGCCACGTCTTCTCTAAGACTTTAGAATGATGTATTAAGCACAAGAATCATATTCCTGAAAGTCAAGGCTTAGAAGGACACAAAGAAAAATGAGCAACACAGCAATGTTTGTATACACACCACCTATGTTTGGATTATCCATTAAGTAAAAAATGGGGAACTGATATGATCTACAATACTCAGAATGGAAGAAAGTGAGATTATTATGAATTGAATTATAATGTCCATTATGAGAGTTGAAAATAGCAAAGTTCCTGTAAATAATAGAGACTGGGTAAATAAGTGTCAATATGTCTAAAGAAAAAGCTATTAATCTGAGAAATTGCTAGTTAGCAAGCGAGACCCAGGGAAAGAACAGGCACAGAGGCAAACATCAGCAATGCCTACCTAAGCACTGTCAAGTAAAGAGGGAGTTGTAACCAGACGACTTCATGTTTTACAGTTCTAGGCAAGATTATTTCTCTTGTGGAAATAAATGCGTCAGACACACATTCAAATCATATGATTTTTCCTATCTTCTCTATACCAAATTAACAATGCTCTGATTACAAATTTGGCTTCTCATGTGTGTCAGTGTATACAGAGAGAGAATTCTTGGCTTGTTATCAATTCAAGTCTGTGCTGATTATTTATTAAGTTAATAAACTGGAATGCTTACCCATTAGCTTTGTAAACCTAGTTGATGTCTATCAACTACAAGATATTAGATCCCTCATGATGTGAATGATTGAATTCTTAACTATACAAGCTGAGGGGAGAACTCAGATTGTGATAATACCATGGTCACACAGTATTCCATAAAACTCTTTATTCCCTAGATATACTAATTTTATTGAGTAGTACAAATCTTTGCTTAACTACAAGAGTTTGAAGCTCAATTCTTCATATTTTTAAACAAATTTGGCTTGTTCTTTAATAGATCATGTACACTAAACTACATAAAAGATACTGTTGGCAAAAGAGCACATTGTGAAAGGTCAGGAAACCAGACAATAGCCACTGACATAAAAAAAAAAAAAATCCCTTAAATGTAGCAAAGAAGAGATTTAATCACAAAACTGTAAAAAGTGCCAGATTCCTGTTTATAATTATTTTTTATAGTGAACAGTAACTTGCTTATTCACTACATACATGTAATACTAGATCTAGATTTATTATTACTACATATGCTTTTAGTCTTGATAGGAATCAGATGAAATCAGAAGGGGAAAAATAGATCAAACCTTAAATATTTCTAGTGAAATGTATTATAGGAATTGTATCAGAAAGGTCCATAAATATCAGTATTACACATTTCTACTTGATGGCCAGGATTAGTTCTATATTTGGAATTTTCATTTAACACATATTTTTGGAAATACTCTGTAAAAAGGATGAGGCAGGTGTAAAACAGGAAATTATTTTAGTTGTATTTTTAAGGCCTTTTTGATGACCTTCTTCTCCCTATTTGAGGCTTTCCCCCACTCTAGTCCTCTATTAAACTAAATTTCAGAGATTTCCAGGTAAGCTGACTTGCTATAAACTTAATGAGAGAAGAAAAATACATAAATAAAATAAGAGCAAAAAACAGTTCAGTAACATCTCTGCACAAAATTACAAAAATAACTTTATGAGCTAATTTATCTTCTAATTTTTCCTAATCTAAGAAAATTCTGATTTGGGGAAAGTACTAATTCAATTCCATGAATATTTAAAAATCTGCTGTATTAAAAAATTATTCTGCCTCATGTCTGTAATTCCAGTAACTTGGGAGGCTGAAGCAGAAGGATCACTTGGGCCTAGAAGTTTGAGATCAACCTGGACAATGTAGCAGAACCTTGTTTCTAAAAATAAAAATTAAAAAAGTTAACTTGAACTTGGTGGCACATACCAGTAAAGCCAGCTACTTGGGAGGCTCAGGTAGGAAGATTGCTAGATATCAGGAATTTGAGGCTGCAGTGAGCCATGATTGTGCCACTGCACTCTAGCTTGGGCAGTTGAGCAAGACTCCATCTCCAAAACAAAAAAACAAAACAAATCTAACAGCAACAAAAGGATATTCATCATAGAATTTCTTCTCTTGTCCTTGTTTGCTTGGTATTAAATATTCCTATTTTTTAAGTGATAAGATTTCCAAATCCTTTTCCATATTGATTTTTCACAATAATTCATGCAAGAAACATTTTTTTGAGTGGTTATTAAGTCCCATGATATATACTAGATAGGAGAGATTAAACGACAAGTAAGAGAATGCTTCAGTCACATCGTGCTTAGATTATATTAGGACACAACATACACGTAAATCACTAATGCAAAAAAGAAATATAAGAAATACCAGCTAGAAATATGCCTTGGTCCAATGTGGGTAAGAGTAAAAAAAAATTAAACAAGCCACCATTAAAGGCAAGTGCTCAAAAACTGGTGTCTTCAAACCATAAAAATTTATTTCTTGCTCATGTTACAGCCTAATGCCCAATGCCAGTCAGGCCCTTCTTCTCCATCTCTTTGCTCTGCTACCTAGAAAACATGGTTTATAAGGGTACTGAGGCAGGAAAAATGAGAAGTGGAGTTTTTCAGAGTTTTTTGGGCTCAAACTTGGGAGTGGCTTGCATCAGTTTTGCCCATACCCTACTATCCAGAACCCAATCACATCAACCCAATCTAACGCAAGTGAAGCTGGGAAATGCAGAGGACCACATAGATATTTAGCAAACAGTAATATCCTCTGCCACAGAGCATAAAATGAAGAATGTCTAATTCTACCTGAAGATGCTTCATAAAGGATACAAAGCTTAAGGTGGGTTTCAGGTCATTCAACTTTAATAAAATTAACTCAAGATAATAACAGAAAAATTGTTACAAATCATAAAAGAATTCAACAAAGTAGCTGAACAAAGCAGCATTGGTTCATTCATAGAGAATTATTGCATGCCTACTTTGTGCCTGTTCCAGATGCATGGAAAAGATCAGTGAATGGAGGGTAGAGCAAGATGGCACACCAGAAGGATGGTTCAGAGAACCTAGCCATACCTGGCACAGGGACCCTGCCTTGAGTCATAGTTTAGGGAACACAGCAAGGAGGTGGTGTGCTGGATATGGTGTGTGATCCAGAGTAATGGAAATCTGACATGTTAGGCCAAGTGATTGTGACCCGCTGGGATTGGTTGACCCCTTCCCCACAGAGGTCCAGGATAGGAGGAGGCCTTTCCAGAGTTTTCATTTTTTAGGGGAAGCTGCGAGTTGAATGAAAGCTTAGAAGAGTGGGCAGACCTGAACAACATACAGCAACCAGATTTGAATACTGGTGGGAGTGGATTTGCCATCAGTTTGGTGGCTGATGAGTCAGCCATACTGAGAAGGTTTTAGCAGCTTGGGGCCTGCCATTGTGGGAAGGTCATGAAAAGGTCTTAGCAGGAGCATAAAGCATGGGCATCTTAATTCTACCTGCTGGGATCAGAGCTCCACTCTTAGGAAAGGCTGAGGGACTCCCACACTCCATGGGAACTATTGTCAGGAGGCACTGTGAGACCTGACCCTGAAGGATTCTGGAGAGCTTTAGGTTCCCAACCTGGAAAAGTCTGAATTCTGAAGAAACAATCAGGTAATCACTGAAGGCAACTAAGTTAGGAATAAGGACCATAGAGGTTACCAGCTGTGTTCTGCATCCCCTATAAAAACCACAGCTCCATATGGTGTCCCGGTGACACACTGCAACATATATATTCCTATTAAAGTTGGTCCCTTCAGTTATATACAACTTTTTTTAGTATTTTTTTATTTTTATTTATTTTTTTATTTTCTTAATTCTTTATTTTTTTCCCCCTCTACTTTTCTATATTGCTTAGGTTGCAGCAGTTTTTGGCTATTTGAGCTTTTTTTGTGTTGTGTTGTTGCTAATTTGTTTGGTTAGTTCTGTTCTTACCTTCCATTTATACTTTCATCAAGAGCAAGACTCCTGTATTTTTGATCACAAGAAAGAGTTTAGCTATGCTCAGGCTAGTATGGAGCTTCTGATTTTGAGGAACCCTCCCAGCCCAGCCCTCAAAATCCTTGAATTACAGGAGTGGCCTTAATACCATGACAATCAATACCATTTCTTCTATCCTTCTCATTATCTCTTCCTGTCCTCATTCTCTGTTATTCAATTCTTTTCTTTCATTCCCCCTTCCCTTTTTTTCTTTTTATCTTTCCTTTTATTTTCTCCTGTGTTTCTTCTTCCCTGCTAGCACTTTACCCTTCTCTTCCTTTTGACCTAAGTTCTGAGACAAGGTAATTTGAAGCAAAGGAGGAAGCAAGAAGAAAAAAGGAAGACAAGGAGGTGAACAAGAAGAAAGAACACATGTGGAGAAACCAACAGAAAAATTCAGGTAACATGAAAAACCAAAACAGAGCAACTCCCCCAAGGGACCACGAGGCAGCTACTATAAAGATTTAATGGATTTGATAGAAAGATTATTTAAAATGTGGATGATAAAGACAATAAAAGGAATGGATAAGAAAATGGAAAGACAAAACCAAAAGTCGGATGAGAAATATGTAGAATATAGAAAGGATATGGTGGACCTTAAGGAAATGAAAGAGACGATTAGGGAATGTAAAGACAACCTGGATAAAGGTAGAATACATTCTTCTTAGTAAATCATCATAAGAATGGAGAAGCAAGAATTCAATGTTCTCAATTCTAATATGAAGGCAGTAGATAAGCTGATACAAGGGGTGGGGTAGGGGAAAGAGGTAGTGGGGAGAGGGAGATGGGTGTTATGGTGTATGGCATACCTCTTGAGGACGGGACACAAGTATAAGAGGGACTTTATCTAACAAATGCAATCAGTATAACCTAATTCTTTGTACTCTCAATGAATCCCAAACAATAAAAAAAAGAACAAAAATAAAGATAAGGTTGTATAACAAGGAAAAAAAGAAAAAAGGAAAAGGACATGATATAGAAGAAAAATCAGTAAGCAGTAAAACTAATAAAATCTAAATGTTAAAATGGTTTAAGTAAAAACAAAACATTAGTGAACAAAACAGACAAAAATTTCTTACTTGGAGGAGTTTACATTCTAGCTTGAGCAAAGAGAAAGTAAATTATATAAAATGTTATTAGATGATAAGAGATTTGGAGAAAAAAAGAGGGAATAAGACAAGAATGGGTTTACTTTTTAAATAGTGGACTGGGAAGCCTAGTTGAAAAATTCATAGTGAAGAGTCAAAAGATGTGAAGGAGCTTACTGTGAGGGTATCATGGGGGAAAGTATTCAACATAGACGCAAGATCCAAGGCAACACCTTACCTCAGGAACTTTCCTGGCATAAGAAGCAGCAAGGAAGCTAGTACAACAGAGGGCTGAAGAACAACAGGAGGCAGTATGATTAGGTTTTATAGCTTTACCTGAGAGAGACAGTCACTCAAGGAAGGGCTGGAAGCATATGACTAGTATTTATTAAATATATGTATGAAAATTGACTTGTATCAGCAACGAAAAATGAATCTATAGGAAAAAAACTTCAGAAATGTGCAAAAAGTATATATAATGTTAAAAACACTCATGAAGTACAAGAAAAGATTTGAACAAATGGGAAGACATATCTTGAATAAGACAACAACCCAGCATCATAAGAAAAACTTTTCTTCAGTGAATTTATCAATTTAGTGCAATTTTTAAAAATCCATAGGTTTTTTTTTTGTTCTGCTAGAGAGAGAAACTGATTCTAAGTTTCATATGGAAAAATAAAGTAAGAACACCCACTGGAAGGGAGGTGGGCAAAAACTAGACTTAGCATATATTAAATTCACTATAAAAGATTCAACAATGAAAACAGACTACTACTGGCTAGTAAATAAATGGAAAGACCAAAGGAAATTAATAAAAGTATTAAAAATGAAAGTATTAATAAAAAGAATAAACTCAAATACATGTGGAACTTGGTATATAACCAAGTTGGCGTCTCAAATCATTGGGGGAAATTCATTCATTCATTTAAATAAATATTTTTATTGTTTTTTGAGACAGAATCTCACTATATCACCCTTGCTAGAGTGTGGTGGCATCAGAGCTCACAGCAACCTCAAACTCTTGGGCTTAAGCAATTCTCTTGCCTCAGCCTCCCAAGTAGCTGGGACTACAGGCGCCCGCCACAATACCCAGCTTTTTTTTCTGTTATTATTGTCATTGTCATTGTTGTTTAGCTGGCCCAGCCAGGGTCAAACCCGCTAGCCTCAGTGTATGTGGCTGGCGCCATAACGACTGTGCTATGGGCACCGAGCCTTAATAAATATTTATTATCTACTATGTTTCATGTGTACTCATGGGGCTGACATTCTAATTGGAATTATGAGATAAAAACCAGTAATGTTGGGAACACTGGATAGCTGCTATGGTTTGAATGTGTCTCCTCCAAAAGTTCATGTAGACATATAATCCCCATGGTGTTGGTATGAAGAGGTGGGGGCCTTCTCCACATTCATGGTGAATTGGTGCCCTATGAAAAGGCTAGAGGACACTAGCTAAGGCCCTTTCTGGCTCTTCTACTCTTTTGCCTATGAGGACAAAGTGCTCATCCCTGTTTGCCCTTCTCCCTTCCATCCTGTGAGGATACACAGCATTTGATCCTTGTCACACACTGAATTCCCAGACTCCAGAACTGTCAGAAAATAAAAAATAAATCTCTATTGTTTATATCAATTACCCAGTTTCAAGTCTTTTCTTATAGCAGTGCAAATGGACTAGAGAGTAGTCATACTGAAGAAGATAAATTTGGCCCCTAATCGGAGTACAGCAATGATTTAATAATCCAAATAGAATAGTCCAAATAGAATAAAGTTTTAATTTTTTAAAAAACTCTTAAAATGAACATGAAAGAATTCCTTATAACCTGGGAGAAGAAAAGCTTCATCTATGTAAGACTCAAACTCTAAGTTAAAAAAAAAAAAAAAAATCAATAAATATGACTGCAGTAAAACAAAACAAAAAACTAATGCATGGAAAAGTAAACACCATAGGCTAGGCAAAAGGAAAAATAATAAACCATAAATAGTTATCTATGATTAATATTATAGAAAAAGGCTAATCTTCATAATATAAATTCTAGAAATAAAAATAAGAATTAAAAATAAGTAAATATGTAAACAAATGCATTACCAAAAAATATTTTAATTAGTATTTAAACAAATGACATATGCCCAACTTAACTCATGATTAGGAAAATACAAATTAAAAGAATACAATTAAAAGATACCATGATTTCATCTATTAGATTGGAAAAACTCCAGAAGTTTGACAACTCTGTTGCAAGGATATGGAAAAACAGGTATCCAAATACGTTATTGGCAGGAATTCACAATAGTATTACAACCCCTTTGGAGAGCAATTTGGCAATTTGTATTAAAGTTACAAATGCATTTACCTTTAACCCAACTATCTTACTTCCAGGAATCCATTTCCCAGATGTGTAATTTCATACGTGCACAGATTTCTTTATGAGGTTATTATTGCAGCACCATGTGGCACCAACACCCACCACCATGCAGCCAAAAAGTCATGGGTAACTTTGGACTCCCACAAAACTCAACTACTAACAGCCTGCTGTTGACCAGAAGCCTTACTGATAACAAAAACAGTCAATTTTGTATATACAGCGAGCACAAAAAAATGTATACACATTTTGAGAAAGGAAAAATACTGTATAAATTTGTAAAACTCAAGTTGTTTTGACTTCTGCAATTACCAGAGGTGCTCAATGTGACTTGCATTCATCTTTTGTTATCAGTATATGTTGAGCATTACAAATTTTTTTTTTTTTGAGACAGGGTCTCAAGCTGTTGCCCTGGGTAGAGTGCTATGATGTCACAGCTCACGGCAACCTCAAACTCTTGGGCTCAAGCGTTTTCTTCCTTTCTTAAAATGTGTATACATTTTTTGGCATCCTCCATATACTATACTCTTATGATGAAGTAAGCTAGAGATTAGAAAATGTTATTAAGAAAACCGTGAAGAGAAAATATATTTACTGTTCATTAAGTGGAAGTGGATCAACATAAAGGTCTTCATCCTTGTCATCTTCATGTTGAATAGGCTGAGGAGGAGGAGGAAAAGGAGGAGTTGATGACTGTCTCATCCGTGGCAGAGGTACAAGTGGAGAGGGTAGAAGAGGAGGTGAGAAAGGCAGGCACACTTGGTACAACTTCATGGAAAAAACATCATAATTTCTGTCTGCTTTTTTTGATTTTTCACTTCTCTAAAAATGTTTCTATACAGCACCAGTCCTTTGACCATTCGTTTTAGTTTCAGTGCCCATATCTAGAAGGGTCCATCAAGCGGTCTTTAATAATCAGAACCCTTCTGCCAGACTGTCTAATGTCAATGTGTTTCCTGGCACTGCTTCTTCTGTATCTTCTGACTCATCGTCTAGCTCTGGCTTGAAAGCAATCATGTCCATCAAGCTGTCTTCTGTTCATTTCTCTGGTGTGGTGTCTATTAGCTCTTGAATTTCTCCAAGCCATATCTTGAAATGCTTTACAGCCCCCTCCACCCACCATCCTTTGTGCCATATCTACCATCTCTTTCATGATTTGCTTGATTGGCTCTGTTGTAAGTGTTGTGAAGTCATACGCAATACCCAGACACAGTTTTCTGCAGAGCGAATGGTTTCGGGCTTGATGACTTGCATGGCTTTTTCCATAACAACGGCATCTTCAATGGCATAATCTTTCATGAAGTCTGCTTCCATGATGTTTTCTTTACTGGGTTTCTTTTCCATCATAGCACTAACAATGTTTTTCAGAGTGTACCATGTATAATGAGATTTAGAAGTCCTTATGACCCCATGATCAGAGGTTGAATTAGAGATGTTGTGTTTGGTGACAAGTAGATTACTTGTCAAACTCATGAGGCTCTAGGAGGTCAGGAGCATTGTCTAATATCAAAAGTACTTTAAAAGGCAGTCAAGACACTCCCTGACTTCAGGGTCAAAGCATCAGTGGAACATTCCGGAAAAAGCTTTCTCACAGCCCAGGCCTCCCAGGCAACCATGAAACTGGCAGCTGGTGCTTATCTTTCCTTCAAGGCTCAGAGATTAGCGGCTTTATAGATAAGGGCAGTCCTGATCAAAAACCCAATTGTATTTGCACAAAACAGTAGACTTGGCCTATCACTTCCTGCTTTACACCCTGGTGCTCACTTTCTTTCTAATTAATGTCCTTTTTGGTATCTTTTCCCCCAAAATAAGGTACTTTCTTATACATTTATTTATTTAGGCAGATACCCTTTATTTTCAATGATTTTCTTAATGGTATCTACGAACTAGTCTACTGTCTCTAAGTCAGCGGAAATTGCCTCTCTTATTATTTTGACATTTTTAAAGCCAAACATGTATCCAAAATTGTTAAGTTATCCTTATTGAATACCTACTCTCCAGCTTTAGATCCTTTACCTTCCTTTTCTTCAAACTAATAAACTGAAATCAGCAGCATATTAAAAGAATCATACCATGACTAAGTGGAATTTATTCCTAGAATGTAAGAATAAGACTTAATAAAAAAATAATAAAATAGAATGTAAGAAGATATTTCAATATGTGAAACTAGATGAATGTAACACACCTGATTAAGACAATGAAGGCAAAAAAAGCACATGGTAATTTCTAATAATGCAGAAAAAGCATTTGACAAAATTCCACACCCTTTCATGATAAAAAACAGTCTAAGTAGGAATAGAAGGAAACTAAGTCTTAATAATGGCCATATACGAAAAATCTACATTGATTTTGTACTCAATGGCAAAAACTGAAAGTTTTTCCTCTACGATAAGAAACAAGACAAATATTCCACTTTCATCAATTCTATCCAACAAAATACAGACATTCTAGCTACAGTGATTAGGCAAGAAAAAGAAAGAAATGACATCCAAGTTGGAAAGTAAGAAGTAAAATTATCTATTTGCAAGTGATCTGATCTTATAAGACTCAAGATTTCACACACAAAAAAATTGGAGCTAATAAATGAATTCAGTAACATAGCGGAATACAAAGTCAACATGTAAAAATCAGTTACATTTTTATACACTAAAAATGAACAATCTTAGAATTACAAGAACAATTCCATTTATGATGACATTAAAAAGAATACACAGGCATTAACTTAACCAAGGAGGTATATGATTTGTACAGTGAGAACTACAAAATGATGCTGAAAGAAATTAAAGATGACATAAATAAATGGAAACACATCTATGTCCATGGGTAGGGAGATTTAATATTCTTAAGATGTCAATACTATCCCCAAAGTGACTACAGATTCTTTTTTTTTTTCTGAGACAGAGTCTCACTATGTTGCCCTCAGGAGAGTTCTGTGGCATCACAGCTCACAGCAACCTCAAACTCTTGGGCTTAAGCGATTCTCTTGCCTCAGCCTCCCAAGTAGCTGGGACTATGGGTGCCTGCCAGAATGCCCAGCTATTTTTTTGTCGTAGTTGCCATTGTTGTTTAGCTGGCCCAGGCTGGGCTTTAACCCAGCAGCCTCGGTGCTTGTGGCTGGCTCCATAACCACTGTGCTACAGGCACTGAGCCTGACCTACAGATTCAATGCAATATCTATAAAAGCCCATTGACGTTTTTTCCCCAAAATAGAAAAGTCCACCCTAAGGAACCTTAAAAGATTCTGAATAGACAAATCAATCTTGAAACAGAAGAACGAAAATGAACTCACACTGCTTGATTTTAAATCTTACTTTAAATCTACAGTAATTAGAACAGTGTGGTACTGGCACAAATCAAACATAGAAACCAATGGAACAGACTGGAGAATTCAGAAATAAATCCTGACATATACTGTCAAATGACTTTTGACAAAGTACATTTAATGGAGAAAGGACAGTCTTTTCAATAAATGGTGCTTAGAAAATTGGATATTTGCATATAAAAGAAAAAATTGTGCCCTTACCTAACACCATGTATAAAAATTAACTCAAAAATGGATTAAAGACCTCAATGTACAACCAAAAACTATAAAACTCTCAGAAAGAAACAAAACAAAAGCTTCATGAGTTTGGATTTGGCAGTGTTTACTTGACTATGATACCAAAGATCTAGGCAAGAAAAAATTAGCCAAATTGTATTTCCTCAGAATTTTTAATTTTTTTTTTTTTTTTTTTTTTTTATAGAGACAAGAGTCTCACTTTATCACCCTCAGAGTGCCGTGGCTTCACACATCTCACACCAACCTCCAACTCCTGGGCTTAGGCAATTCTCTTGCCTCAGCCTCCCGAGTAGCAGGGACTACAGGCGCCCACCACAACGCCCAGCTATTTCTGTTTTGCAGTTCGGCCGAGGCCAGGTTTGAGCCAGCCACCTTTGGTATATGGAGCCAGCACCCTACTCAATAAGCCATAGGCGCCGCCAGAATTTTTAATTTTTTTGCATCACAAGATACTATCAACAGAGTAAAAAGACAATCAGAAGACTGGGAGGAAATATTTGCAAATCATATATGTGATTGAGGACTAACATCTAGAATATATGGGGAACTCCTAAAATTCAGCCCCAACAAAAAAGGACCAAATTAAATAATGAGCAAAGGAGTTAAATACACATTTCTACAAAGAAGATGTATAAATGGCCAATAAGTTCATGAAAAGAGGCTGATCATCATTAATCATTAAGGAAATGCAAATTGAAACTATAATGAGATACTATCAAACACCCGTTAGAATTGCTACTATATGGAAAAAAACAAACAACCTAACAAAACTCCAGAAAATAAGGAAAATTGGCAAGATTGTTGAAAAACTGGATCCCTTGGTACAATGTTGTTAGGAATATAAAATGGTACTCTGCTCTAGGAAACAGTATTGCAATTACTCAAAAAATTAAAAATAGAATTATATGATCCAGCAATTCTACTTCTAGGTATATACTCCACAGAATTGAAAGCAGGATCTCAAATATATATCTGTATATCATGTTCGTAGCAACATTATTCACAACAGCAAAATGTGGAAGCAACCCAAATGTCCATCCACAGGTGAATAGATAAGCAAAATGTGGTATACACAGGTCAAGTACAGTGGCTCATGCCTGTAATCCTAGCACTATGGGAGGCTGAGGCTGGTGGATTGCCTGAGCTCCCAAGACCAGCCTGAGTAAGAGTGAGACCCTGTCTTTAAAAATAGCTGGGCATAGCTCCATGCCTGTAGCTCAGCGGCTAAGTTGTCTGCCACATACACCAGAGCTGGCAGGTTCAAATCCAGTCTGGACCTGCCAAACAATGACAACCACAACCAAAAAATAGCCAGGTATTTTGGTGGGTGCCTGTAGTCCTAGCTACTTGGGAGGCTGAGGCAAGAAAATCATTTAAGCCCAAGAGTTTGAGGTTGCCATGAGCTATGACGCCATAGCACTCTACCAAGGGCAACAAAGTGAGACTCTATCTCAAAAAAAAAAAAAAGAAAAGAAAAAGAAAAGAAAATAGCTGGGTGTGGTGACACTCATACCTTAGTGGGTAAGGTGCCGGCCACATACACCACGGGTGGCAGGTTCAAACTTGACTCAAGCCAGCTAAAACAACAATGACAAATGCAACAACAACAACAACTAAAAAAAAATAGCCAGGCATTGTGGCAGGCTCCTGCAGTCCCAGCTATCCAGGAGGCTGAGGCAAGAGAATCACTTCAGCCCAAGAGTTGGAGGTTGCTGTGAGTTATATGATGCCATTGCACTCTATTGAGGGCGACAAAGTGAGACTCTGTCTTTTTTTTTTTTTTTAGGCAGTTTTGGCTGAGGCTGGCCTTGAACCCGCCACCCCTGGTCTATGAGCCAAAGGCGCCACAATGGAGACTCTGTCTTTAAAAAAAAAAAAAAAGGTGATATATACATACCACTTTGGAATACAATGGAATATTATTTGGCCTTTAAAAAGAAGGAAATTCTGGCATATGCTACAACACGAATAAATCTTGAGGACATTATGCTACGCAAGGTAAGCCATTTACAAAAATATACTATATGATTCCACTTATATGAGGTACATAGAGTAGTCAAAATCATAGAAAAAAATTAGAATGGTGGTTGCCAGAGGCTTTGGGGAAGAAGAATGGGAGTTACTGTTTAATGGGTATAGACTTTCAAGTTTTACAAAATGAAAAAAGTTACGGAGATGAATGATGGTGATGATTGTACAACATTATAAATGTATTCAATACTGCTGAACTGTACATTTAAAATGGTTAAGATTGTAAATTTTATATGTATTTTAATTAAAAAAATAATATAGTGGGAGAAAAAGAAAAAAAATAAAAAAATAACATAAACTTATCTGAAAAAATTCCCAAATCTTTGGAAATTAAACAACATATTTTTTTTTATTTGAGACAGAGTCTCACTATGTTGCCCTTGGTAAAGTGCCATGGCATCATAGCTCACAGCAACCCCAAACTCCTGGGTGCAAGCGATTCTCTTGCCTCCACCACCTGAGTAGCTGGAACTATAGGCACCTGCCACAATGCCCGGCTATTTTTCAGAGACAGGGTCTCACTCTTGCTCAGGCTAGTCTGGAACCTGTGAGCTCAGGGCAATCCACCCACCCAGGCTTCCAAGAGTGCTAGGATCACAGGCATGAGCCACCGTACCAGCCTAACTGACATATTTCTGAATAACCTGTGAATCAAAGAAATCAAAGAGAAATTAGAAAGTAATTGGAATTGAATGAATATGAAAACATATCAAAAATCACAAGATGCAAATAAAATATTGCTTTTTGGAAATTTTACACCACTAATACTTATTCAAGAAAAAAGATCTTGGGAGGAGGAGCCAAGATGGCGGTCTGTAGCCTGCTTTCTGCAGAGGCTCCCGTTCAGAAGGAGAGTTAAAGGACAGAAATTCAGCAAATTTAGCAAGAAAGCCAATGGTTTGGATCTGAGCCAAAACAGAAGGTCGAAGAACACACATCAATCCTGCTGGAGCAACCTGCAACCCCTAGGATACAAACAAATGGTACAGAACACATCACCAAGCAGACAGGAGTCCCCTCCCCCATGAGAACTGCTCACAGTATACTCCATACCTCCATACAAACAAGCGAGCAGAGTTCAGATGTCCTCCCACTCTACCCCACGGGAGAGACCCTCTAAAAACCAGACCTCCTTCCCCTAGTAGGGTACCATGGCACTCTCCTGCCAAGCATAAAACTGTATATATTCTATACCTGCAAGTTTGAACTCCCAGCACTCCCCTCCACTCTTACCCTTTGATCTGGAGGTCTGTCCCCCATGGAGTCCAGATTCTTGGGCATTTGCTTGAGGGTTGTGGATGGGGCGCAGACCGTTGCTGATCTGTGCTGATTTTCCGACTCAGGAGTGGTGAGAGGAAAGTGAGCCTAGAGAAGGCCGAGCTGGAGAGGCAGTCCCCTGAGGCATAGAGTGGCAGCGGCAGCTGCAGCTGTGGGAACAATGGCAGTGGGGCTCGCACCCCTGGGGATGTTTTGAGGAGATACTCCCAGTCTCTCTGGGCAGACAGGAGTCCCCTGTCAGAGTCTCCAGGAGAGCGGTCCTGCAGCAGAGGTGCAGGACTCGGGAGTGAAGGCTATGTTTGAGGCAGTACCAGCTGGAGTGGAGCACAGGGATTAGAATACACACACTGAGAAAGCCGGGCAGAGACTGCGTTACTTAGCTTCAGACGCACCTGGCCCTTAGGGGATGAAAGTTGAGTCAAAAAGCTGGAACTCACAGACTGAGTCAGACCTATCAGCAGCGCAATGTCTGATCCACAAGGGAAAAATTCTGCAAACTTGTTCTGTTCTATCAGCAACATCAATCAGGGACAGGCCTGGAACTGAGTGAATCACCCCAGCCCCTATCAAGTACCCAGGTTGTCAGGCCTCACCTCCACCTTCCAAAAAGTGACAGAGACTGGTGGACTGGCTGAGGAGCCACAGACCCCCCTGTGACCCAGGCAGGCGCAAACCTGTGGAGCATCTGCTCATTGGAGGGAATTGGATCACAGCTCTGCAGGGTTACCAGAGACTGGGTGTGACAGAGGGGCAAGGTGGGGAAGGAGGCTTCAACCTTCCGAGACTAATTTACTTGCTGGGGGGGCCCTCCTAAGCTCACAGAGCACCAGAGCGAGGTATACTAGAGCTGCCAGCAGACTCCTGCTATATAGTTGCCAGAGACTTTCCAACTCTTTTATTTGAGGTTGGTGCTGGCTGGGACAATTGATTGGGACCTCTTCAACTGGGCCAATCACCCGAGGACTCTCAAAAGTGTTACCCTGGGTGTGTGGTAGTGGGAAGGTTTGATTTTCCTTTTCCAATTGTTGTCTGTGGGGGGCATGATGACCTAACTGCTGGTATTTACTCAACAGTTCAGACTCCAACACAGAGTAACTGATTCTCTAGGGTAAGACAGAGACCGGCTGAAAATAAGACAGAGCCACTTAACCCCACCACACCAAGAAGGCCCCCAGTTTCACAGGCAGTAGCATTGTACGGGTCCTTGGCAAAACTCTAGGGGAAAAGGTACAGAAACCAGCCCCAGCTTTCCAGCAAAGGACTGGTCAATCACTACTCCTAGAACCCCCAACCCAACTTATCCTTATCTACTCATCCAGCCAAATGGTGCAAAATAATCATGAGGTGGAATCAATGGAAAAGCTCTGGAAACATGAACAACTAGAGTAGATCAACCCCCTCAAGGAACAATTTGGCAGACACAAACGACGATCCTATGCATAAACAGATGGCTGAGATGTCAGAAATCGAATTCAGAATTTGGATTGCAAACAAGATCAATAAAATAAAGGAAAAATTGGAATTAGAAATTCTGGGAGCATTTCAAAAATTGTCTCAAGAAGTCAAGAAATTCAAAGACCGAATGACCAAAGATTTTGACACATTGAGACAAGAAGTTGCAGCCCTTAAAGATCTGAGAAACACAGTAGAATCCCTCAGTAACAGAATGGAGCAAGCAGAAGAAAGGATTTCTGACATCGAAGACAAAGCTTTAGAACACTCCAAAACCTACAAAGAAGAAGACAAATGGAAGGCAAAAGTGGATCATTCTCTCAGACAGCTCTGGGATAACTTGAAGAAAACCAATATTTCCCTTATAGTGATACCTGAAAACGAAGTGGCGTCACAAGACACAGAGTCTCTTCTTTATGAGATTATGAAAGAGAACTTCCCAGACATGCCAAGAGATTCTGAAATTCAGATAGACAGTTTCAGAACCCCAGCTGACTCACCCCAAACAAGACATCCCTGAGGCACATCATAATTAAGTTCACTAAAGTTAATATGAAAGAGAAAATTCTGAAAGCAATCAGACGCAAGAAATCTATTACCTACAAGGGGAAGAATATCAGAATAACTGCAGATCTCTCTGATCAAACTTTTCAAGCTAGAAGAGATCGGTCATCAACTTTTAATCTCCTAAAACAAAATGACTTTCAACCCAGGATCCTGTATCCAGCTAAACTGAGTTTCATTTACGATGGAGAAATTAAATACTTTAATGACATCCACATGTTGAAGAAATTTGCTATAACTAAACCAGCCCTCCAGGATATTCTCAGACCTACCCTCCATAATGACCAGCATAATCCACCACCACAAAAGTAAACTCACCCAGAAACTTTTTATCAAATTTCAACTTCCACAGTGATGAAAGGATTAAAAATGTCCACTGGACTTTCTAAAGATTTATTATTGTTTTCAATTAATGTGAATGGTTTAAATTGTCCTCTAAAGAGGCATAGGTTGGCTGACTGGATACAAAAACTAAGGCCAGATATCTGCTGCACACAAGAATCTCATCTTACCTTAAAAGATAAATTTAGACTCAAGGTGAAGGGATGGTCATCTACTTTCCAGGCAAATGGAAAACAGAAAAAAGCAGGTGTTGCAATCTTATTTGCAGATATAATAGGCTTTAAACCAACCAAGGTAAAGAAGGATAAAGATGGACATTTCATATTTGTTAAAGGTACTACTCAATATGATGAGATTTCAATTATTAATATTTATGCACCCAACCAGAATTTGCCTCAATTTATAAGAAAAACTCTAATAGACATGAGCAACTTGATTTCCTCCAGCTCCATAGTAGTTGGAGATTTTAATACTCCTTTAGCAGTGTTGGATAGATCCTCCAAAAA
>CAUYRH010034756.1:0-38139 GCA_963574655.1 Perodicticus potto
GCCTGTAGTCCCAGCTATTTGGGAGGCGGAGGCAGGAGACTCGCTTGAGCCCAGGAATTGGAGGTTGCTGTGAGCTGTGATGCCACAGCACTCTATCCAGGGTGATGGCTTGAGGCTCTGTCTCAAAAAAAAAAAAAAAAAGAAAATTAAGATTACTTTGAACCCACCACCTCCGATATATGGGGCCGGCACCCTACTCCTATGCCTGTGGCTCAAAGGAGTAGGGCACAGGCCCCTTATACCGGAGGTGGCGGGTACAAACCTGGCCCCAACCAAAATCCAGCCATTTTTGAAGTTTTTCAGGCCAAAAAATCTTGCTGTCAATTTGATTTCTTTTTTTTCTCTTCTATCCTGTTTCAAGTCCATTAGCACATCCCAATGACCCTACCTTCACACTATGTCTACATTCTAACCACTTCTCACTCTTCCACCATTACCAGCCTGTGTGAGCTACCCTTTTTTCTTCCCTAGTCTCAAAACAAAAATCAGACTGATCCCTTTAAGCTGTAAGTCATGTTGTGCTTTTCCTCTGCTCAATACTCTTAATAGTTTTTTATTCCACTCAAAATAAAAGCCAGAATCCTTAAAGTTGTCTATAGGGCTTGGCATTATTGATATCTCTCCTTACTGCTCTGACATCATCTACAATTCTTCCACTTTCCTCACTCTGCTCCTACTAGGCCTCTTTGCCTCTATTGTATTCTCTGCCTCAAACACTCTTCTCCAGATATTTTGTTGACTCTCTCTCCCCCTTTTGTCTTAGTCAAGTCTTTGCTTATCTAACACTTTCTCAGATAAGCCCTCTCTAACCCCTGTTTAAAATTGCAGTCCAACTCTCTACCTCAGTATTCCCTGCTAAAATTTTCCTGCAGATGTCTTTCTTTTTTCTTTTTTTTTAGGACCAAAAACACTAGTAGTGGCCCATGGACTATGGGTATTTGACATGCTATATATTTTACTTATTTATTTATTCATTGTCTGTTCCCACAACTAAAATATAAGCTGTGCAAAGTCAGTGTTCTTTGTTTGGTTCATTGCTGATTCTCCAGTGTCTGGAATAGTGTTTGGTATATATAGGCATTTAATATGTGTTTACTGAATGAATGAAAATCTGTCCTTAAGGTGTTTGTAGGTTTTCTATGGATACCTTTTATAACCAAAGTAACTAGATTTCCTGCCTTTGGATTCCAGTTTCCTAGTGACTAATTTTCAATATTTATGGCCAGGCATCTATCCTTGACTTGCCAGCAAGGATATCCGTCAGTTAACTACTCCAACATGTAAGACTCATCTCGGGTCATAATTGGTTGGGATTTTTGGTACTTATGTTCCTCTATTCCTTTTACACCATAAATTTGTCTTTGAATTGATACCATTTCATGTCAATCTGAGAATATGTTCCTTCACCCTTTGAGATTTGGATCCAATGGTATTCTAACATGACAAAGAGATTATATAACAAAATACATTATTATCACAGTCTTCAGAAATTAAAATGGGCCATGTAAGGGTAATAATTCTTTTAGTAATTGAATAGAATATTACTTATTACTTGTCAACCTGTCCACATAAGATAGATGACTATCCCTGTGCAATAATTAGGTTTGACACACACATAAAACTAAACAGATTTGAAGCTGTCAGCTATTGTTAGATGTTAAGATCCCTCACTACCTATACGCCTTTCTCAAGCATTTTGCAAGAATCCTGGAATAGCTGGGGTCTACTGAGTAGTCTCCTCATTTGTTAGCTGGTATTTGCTACCTAGAAAACTTGACTGTAGACATTTCTGAATTAATAACTTCCTCTCGGTTATGGATAATGGTCTGAAACAGATTTTTAACTTTCAACAAACTGTGGAGTAATTTTGTTTTTTCAAAAGTGTATTCTCTGTAGCCTATCTATTTCTGCAAAGAATGACAGTATAAATAGTAATTTTTTCCAAATAGAATTGATTTGGCTCAAACTCAGGAAGCCCTAAGTACCCAAAAATGTCAGTAGAAATCATAGGAAGGACATTTCTCTTTACATAGAAACTCTGGAGAGATCAAAAATCTTTTGTAGCAGCTCATTGCCTAAGCATCTAAGGCACCAGCCACATATAAGAGCTGGCGGGTTCGAATCCAGCCCAGGCCTGCCAAACAACAATGACAACTACTACCAAAAATAAGCCAGGCATTGTGGCGGGTGCCTATAGTCCCAGCTACTTGGGAGGCTGAGGCAAGAGAATCGCTTAAGCCCAAGAGTTGGAGGTTGCTGTGAATTATGATGCCACAGCACTCTATCCAGGGCAACAGCTTGAGGCTCTGTCTCAAAAAAATAAATAAAAATAAAAAATCTTTTGTAGCATTGATACCATTTCTCTGATTATTACTGCATTTCTGTGAGGGAACTGGGGGGCGGGAGGGGAGAACATTATTTATCCCCTTTTCATAGGTAAAGAAACTGAGGTTCCAAATTAGACAATTTCTTACCTGCAACCACAACAGTGCTTCAATTGCAGAAATAAAACTATTGCTTCCTGTTGCAAGCTGGCAGGGTATGTTTTCCAGATTATTCTGCATTGTTAACATAATTGAGATCCCAAGCAATAATGGAGGATGATCAAGGCAGAATAATGGTAATGAGCCAGAGCTAGAATTGAAAATAGAGTCCAAGTGTCTAACTCCTGTTCACTGATTCTGCCATTAAGCTGCGAGACTAAATGACTGAACTTTATCAAAAAGTGTCGAGGTAATGCTGTAAAAGGCTAACCAGCATTTAGTCCAGTTAATTTTTCACTAGAGATAAGCATGACAATGCCCCTCCTTTTTGGTTTACCTAGGGGGGAAAAAGTCTCAAGTTGAAATTCTTTGTGGACATTGCTGTTTCTTCTATTTTAGTATTTACTTGTATGATATAGAAGGATCTGGGTTCACTGAAGCTCAGTAGGAGTCAGAGGAAAAAAAGACATTACAAGTTAAAAACAATTATCTCTTTGCTTAAAGACAGTGTGAATCAGCAGGCTGGAGAGCTCAGTTTTTCAGTGGGTTGGCTAGTCCATTGTGTCAATCTGAAAGGTAATGTGGTCCATTTCAGGCTCTGAGAATAGGCTAGGGGAGGAAAACAGAAAATAGAAGAGAAGAAGGGGGGGCATTCTTTGTCCTACATTTAAGACATCTGTTGCTTTACCTCTCAAATGTTAATGGATGAGACCAGTCTTAATTCAGAAACCAAGAGGCTTTTCACCAAATTTGAAAAAGACAACAGATGTAAAATAGCTAGATGAGTTATATAGCTGACACTTGGTACCCTTCTCAGACATATGTATTTTAAAGGGCATGGGCATTTTGCTCTGCTAAAGGGGATATAAAAGATATGAAATTCACATAGACTTCCTCAGCAGTGAAACTTTTCGTATAAATCAGAACTCCAGACAGGTAGGGGCCATACCAACAAAGATCTCATTCCTTCATAATTCTTTCCTTAGTTTTTAAATAAATTAGATGAAGAAATATCTTTAGCATAATATTCCTGGTTTTAATTAAACTGACTTTTTATGGGATGCCAGATAGCTTTAAGTACATTGCCTTTTTCTTTTTTCTATTTTTAACCTTTACAACCTAGAGATTTGAGTATTTTTATTTTAGAAATTGCTAAGCAGAAGTTGAGTAATTTGCCCAGGGTCACACAAATTGTATTGGAGAAGATTTGGATTTAGAATCTAGGTCTCCAAAACCACTTTCAATATCTTTTCTATTATCCTTGCATAAAAGGCTATGGCAATATTTTGGTTTTTACTTTCAGGCAATTTCTAGATAAACGATAGGACATTTGATGGCTTTTTGAGCCTGGGCGCCCGTAGTTCAATGGTTAGAGGGCGGGCCCCGTGATGGCTTTTCAAGAAATGGAATGCAGGAATATTTATTTTGCAATCCTATGTTTTTCATCATATTTTTCTTTAGTAATGTATAGACATTAGTGATCAGATTATAAACGTTTTTGTTTCAATAAGGTAGAAATGCATTTCTTCAAAAGTGTCTGAGTATCATTTGCCTGTTTGTTTGGGGTTCACCCAGGGTACTCTAAGTTGAATATGGTAGTTGCAGGCAGAGTCCTGAAATTAGAACTTTTGAATGAGTTGACATGCTATAAATAAAGGATTTCCTATACTTTCTAAAACAAGGTGGAGGGGCACTGCTGAATTAACTTGAGCTGCAAACTTCTGATGTTAGCGTAACCTATTGCTCTCAGTAGAGAAGCTTTTGAAATTTTAAAGGAAAAAACAAATTATTATTTTCAATTTACTTACCCCCTAGAAAGGTTATGGTACTGAAAATTTTCTGCCTACCAAACAATTCACAAGTTGTTACACTAAACATAAACTCTAATCCAGCCCTTACCTAGGGGAATATTATCTAGCAATTTCATGATGACCTTACCAAAATCATTAATTTTAATGATTAATTTCAATGGGACTAATCTAGAGGACTTCAGGAAAAGCCTCCGCCTTGTCCAACCAATCATTCAATAAATATTAGAACGTCGTCTAGGTGTGCTGTCTCACTCCTGTGATCCTAGCACTCTGGGAAGCCGAGTCTAGTGGATTGCTTGAGCGCAGGAGTTCAAGAATCAGTTTGAGCAAGTGCAAGACCCTGTCTCTACTAAAAAATAGGAAAAAAATCAAAACTAGCCAGGCATTGTGGCAGGCATCTATAGCTCCAGCTACTCAGGAGACTGAGACAAGAAGATTGCTTCAGCCCAGGAGTTTGAGGTTGCTGTGAGCTATGATGCCACGACACTCTGCCTCCAAAAAACAAACAAACAAAAAATTGAGTATTCTTCATTACTGTAAAGGCTCCATATCATCTATTTAACAATGGTTAAGGGCTCTCCTTCTGGGCCTCTGTCCTCTGCCCGCGCCCGCGGAGCCTGTTTGCGTCAACTGACCAGAGTCGGCAAATTCTCCGCTCGGATCCGGTCCGACCTTCCCCCACCCCAGCTTTCTATTGTTTGAGAAACTCTAAGAATGATGTCCCTGCATTAGTTTTTACTGGAGCCAATCACGTGTCATGCCTGGAACAGGGATTGTGCTCAAATTGCCCTTAGCCCCAATAATCACGAAGTGCAACGAAGCCAGTGGATAAAAGCCCATGAACCTAAGGAGCACGACGGACACATCGCAGGTGTTGACTGGGCTCCCGGAGCGACCGCGTCACTTACGGGGCAGACCGCAATGCCTCTGTCTGGAGTCAGAAGGATGGTGTCTGGAAGCCAACCCTGGTGATCCTGATAATTAGTCGCCCAGCCACTTTTGTGAAGTGGTCCCCCTTAGAGAACAAATTTGCTGTGGGAGGTGGAGCACGACTCATTTTTGTTTGTTACTTCCAGTCTGAAAATGACTGGTGGGTAAGCAAACACATTAAAAAGCCGATTCGCCCCACAGTCCTCAGCTTGGATCGGCATCCCAACAATGTTCTGCTGGCAGCAGGATCATGTGACTTCAAATGCAGAGTGTTTTCTGCCTATATTAAAGAAGTGGATGAAAAGCCAGCCAGTACACCCCGGGCAGCAAGATGCCTTTCGGTCAGCTGATGTCAGAGTTTGGGGGCAGTGGCACAGCAAGCTGGGCCCATGGGGTCAGTTCTCCGCCAGTGGGAGCCGCCTGGCCTGGGTCAGTCATGACAGCACCGTGTCTGTTGCTGATGCTTCAAAAAGTGTACAGGTCTCAACTCTGAAAACAGAGTTCGTACCACTCCTGAGTGTGTCATTTGTCTCAGAGAATAGCGTTGTGGCTGCTGGCCATGACTGCTGCCCAGTGCTCTTTAACTACGATGACCGTGGCTGCTTGATCTTTATGTCCAAGTTAGAAGTTCCAAAACAGAATATCCAGCGCAACATGTCTGCCATGAAACGTTTCTGCAGCACTGACAAGAGGACCACAATACAGCCCTGGAGACGCTGCACCAGAATAGCATCACTCAAGTGTCTATTTATGAGGTGGACAAGCAAGATTGTAGCAAAATTTACACTACTGCCATTGATGGAGCCATGACAATTTGGAATTTCAAGACCTTAAAATCTTCTACGCAGGGCCTCCAGAAATGTGAAGCTGAGTGAGCCTCTGCCATCTAGCTCCACCGCAGGTCTGCCATTGAATGGTGAGGAAAGCCAACCCCAAGGAAACACTGAAAACACAGATCATGCAAATATTGTGTGGTTTTGTTTGAGTATAAAATTGGTGAAAGTATTATTGTTTTTTTTTTTAAAGCAGCAGGGTTTTTTTGTCTGTTTGTTTGGGGTTTTTTGGCTATTTCATTCCATTCTTGACCATAGCCTCTCTTTAAGTAGTTTATTATGGAGAATTGACACACTAACTTAAAGGAAAGGGTGAGGGAGATATGTAAATTTGTCCAGTAGAAAATTAAATTGAAATACTGAATACGGAAAAAAAAATAATGGTTAAGGGAGTGAAGGAAACAGAAAAAGTCAAAACCTTGGTATTTACCCCAAAAGTGCTGATCATCTAGTACACTGAATCTTACCATACAAAACGATGTATCAAAGAAATTATTTTTACAAACACAAAATCTCTTTCTTTTTTTTTATTTTCTTTTTCTTTCTTTCTTTCTTTTTTTTTTTTTTGAGACAAAGTTTCACTCTGTTGCCTGGGATAGAGTGCAGTGGCATCAGCCTAGCCTACTGCAACCTTTAATTCCTGTGCTCAAATGATCCTCCTGCCTCAGCCTCCCAAGTAGCTGGGACTACAGGCACACCTGGCTAATATTTCTTTCTTTCTTTTTTTTTTTTTTTAATAGAGATGGGGTGTATCTATCTTGCTAAGGCTAGTCTTGAACTCCTGACCTCAAGTGATTCTTCCACCTCAGATCAACCTCCTAGAGTGCTAGGATTGCAGGTGTGAGCCACAATGCTTAGCCACCTTTTTTTCTCTATCTTTTTTTTTTTTTTGAAACAGAGTCTTCCTATGTCGCCCTCAGTAGAGTGCTATGGCATCACAGCTCACAGCAACCCCAAACTCTTGGGCTTAAGCAATTCTCTTACCTCGGCCTCCTAAGTAGCTGCGACTACAGGCACGCCCCACAACACCCAGCTATTTTTGATTGCAGTTGTCATTCTTTTTAGCAGGCCTGGGCCAGGCTCAAACCTGCCAGCCTCGGTGTATCTGGCCAGCGCCCTACTCACTGAGCTATGGGCGCTGAACCTCTATTTTCATCTTGAAAATACCCCACTAGGGGCTCAAAGTGATTGCTTTTAAGCTAATAGTTTCTGGTTCTACAGGATTTACTCTGAGATACTCATTAGATCCAGAAGTGTTCCATATCAGAGGAAGTAGTAGGGAAGCATGACTATTCAGTGTGCGGATTCAGTGTCAGATATCCTGGATCCATATCTTGGCCATACTACTTGCCAGCCAGGAGATCTTTAGCAAGTTACTTCTCAATGCACATTTTTCTCATTAGAAAAATGGGGGCTATGTAGTATTTTCCTCACAGGGGTATTGTGAGAATTAAACAAGCTATTATAAAGAATTAAACAAGGACAAAACCTTGCTAAGAGCTAGTACTCAATATTATCAATAATTCTTTCTTTCAGATTTTAGAAAAATACTTTTAAATCTAGACTCAATTAACCTTCTTATGACCTTGTTGAAGGGTCTGTTTCCATATGCTGCCTGCCAGATGGCCCAGTTACAAATGAGAAGCCAACACCTTACCTGTGATAAATTAGACCATTGAAGGTCAATGCAGTGTAGTAAGGAGTAGGGTTGGCATAATGTGCACCTACGCACACTCTAGGCAGCAGTTTTCTGTGAAGGGGCGTAGTAGTGAGACAAGATAGGTATGAAACTGAAAACCTCAATTTGACTCCACTCAGCACACAATACTTAGCCTCTTTCTTAGTTAGGTACCTTAAGGAAATTACTTAAGCTCTTTGGATCATTATTTTTCTCATTTGTAAAATTGGGATAATAACATACAGGTCAGTGAGTTTTCTGTAATGACAATTAGTAGGGGCTCAGTAAAACTAGCAAGAGCAGCAGCTAGGCACTGAATATTTGGTCACTTCTCTTTTTCATTTTCTTTGTTTTTTTGAGACAGAGTCTCACTTTGTTGCCCCAGGTTAGAGTGTTGTGGCATCACAGCTCACAGCAATCTCAAACTTCTGGGCTCAAGCAAACCTCCTGCCTCAGCCTCCCAAGTAGCTTGGGACTACAGGTACCCACCATGATACCTAGCTATAGAAAATAGAAAACTAGCTTTGTATTTTTAGTAGAGATGGGGTCTTACTTTTTTCTCTGGCTGGTCTCAAACTCCTGAGCTCAAGCAATCCTCCTGAAATGGCCTCACAGAGTGCTAGGATTATAGGAGTGAGCCACTGCACCCGGGCCACTTCTCTTTTCTTTTTCTTTTTCTTTCTTTCTTTCTTTCTTTTTTTTGAGACAGAGTCTCACTATGTTGCCCTGGATAGAGTGCCATGGTGTCACAGCTCACAGCAACCTCTAATTCTTGGGCTTAATTGGTTCTCTTGCCTCAGCCTCCCTAGTAGCAGGGACTACAGGTGCCTGTCACAATGCCCGGCTATTTTCTTGTTGCAGTTGACATTATTGTTTAGCAGGTCCTGGCCGGGTTTGACCCCACTGGCTCCTGTGCATGTGGCCGGTGCCCTAACCACTGAGCCATGGGCACTGAGCCCCACTTCTCATTTTCTATGGCTATATTGACAAAAGAGTAGCAACAGCAAGGGTGACAGTTAGGATAGTCCCTTAGTGACAGTTAGGATAGTCCCTTGTGTGTGCTTGAAACAAGTCTGATTGTCTAATCTTATTTAATGTTGTCAATAGATTCTTAGAAACTGTGACTTTAGGCAAATTGACATGTTATGAAACCAATTTTACCATAGGCTGATTGATATGAATAAAAGTTAAATTACTATAGCATATTTCTGATCACAAAACCATCATCAACCTTTTAAACAAATAACCCAAAACATTTCTAATATTAAACATTGAAATAAATGCAAGCAATAAATTCACTGAAGAAAGAAGATAAATAATGATTTATCCAGTTTTCAGTGAATCAGGGAGAAATGGCAGTCATAGTGGTGGGAGGTTAAACCAAGGAGTAAATGTTTGTAACAAAAACTCACCTCCTCCTACTATGCAATTCCAAAACAATAACAAATATACCAGGCTTGCTAAGAAGTTTTGTACCTCATTGTTCATTATCATGCATTTGTATTTCATCTACTTTACAAGTTTTTTATTTTACAATAATTTGTATTCATTCATTTCCCAACCTATTTATTCCAGTTCAGGGTCTCTGTTGGCCAGAGCCTGTCCTGGCTGTTGAGGGTGCCAGGCAGGAAACAGCCCTGGACAGGATGCCATTGTGTTGCAGGGCATTCTCTCTCTCTCTCTCTCTCTCTCTCTCACACACACACACACACACACACAGACAACATAGACACGTCAATTAACTGAACATGCACATCTTTGGGATGTTGGAGGAAACCAGAGTTTCCAGGAAAAAGTCACATAGACATGGGGAGAACGTGCAAACTCGCCCAGTCAGGAATCGATTGTCTTTATTCTTATCAACTTTCTAACAAAACATCACTGTATGAACCAACATTATTCCAGGACCTGCTGTGCAAGGGAACCAGCAGAGCAGAAATCAAGTCTGTGCTCCATTTTCCAAGATGTGCAGAAGGTGCCTCTTTTTCTAATTTGCACAAAGCTGCTCCATTCTCTACCCCTGTTTCTGCTCCACCTTCTTCCTTTTGGTTCCTTTCCACTTTCCCTGGGTGCTCAGAGACTTTTACATGGCCATGACCCCTCACTGCAATTCCATTCTAACCTATCTCAGATCTATTGGGTCATTCTATATCATTTTATTCTGTCATGAAAATCCTAATCCCTCCAGAGTCCCACCCTATAGGACTCTTCCAGCAGACAAGAGCTAATTGCATAAGCAAATTTCAGCTAAGGTATTGACAAGACCTTTCTTTAGTTACACTATCCATTAGCATTTTAACAGAGGTTTCCAATGTTGAACCCAAAGGAGCAAACACTGAGAATTTGAGGTATCAAGGCAAAGCTAATGTAGGAAAGCAGTTTGGAAACGGGACTTTTCACACACCACATAGTACCTGCCCACTCGGCTAATGTGTGAAAGTAGAGGTGGCATTGAATTTTAGGCCAGAAATGAATCCTTCCTGTGCCGTATCAGCACTTAAAGAGTCAACAAGAACTTTGGACCCTATACTACCTACTCTGAAAGAAGATTATGTAGAAGGGGTAGATTTTATGGTTTAATGAAAAGAAAACCTGCTTTGAGAGTTAGGAGACTTGGATAAGAGTTCAACTTTTCACCACTAAATAGCTTTGTGGCCTTGGGAAAGTCAGTTATGTGCTTAGACCTCAATAGCTTCACTGTGGATGGAAAGACTGAATTAGAGAAACTTTCAAATCTTTTTCACCCCTCATCTTCTATGTTTCTTTTTACAAACCAAATGGCCTAGGAGAAATAAAAGCAATGCTAAATTATAGGTTTAGCATTATATTGGACTGCATATGGAGAGTATTGACCTCCAGAGAGGCAGATTACGTTTATGGTTAAGAATATAGGTGCAGGGTGGTGCCTGTGGCTCAACAGAGTAGGGCGCTGGCCCTATATGCTGGAGGTGGCGGGTTTAAACTCAGCCCTGGCCAAAAACTGCAAAAATAAAACAGAATATAGGTGCTGGGGTCCTTCATTCCTGAGTTTGACAATTTTTAATATTTCACCTCAATTTCCCTATTTGTAAAAGAGGAATACTAATACCTACGTTGTAATGTTAGTAAGATTAAATGAGCAGTCAGCATGGTGTCTGACACCTAGTAAGTCCTCAGTTCTTGGTAATGGCATTGTTCATCGTAGGTCTGCTACTAAATTAATTCTTGATCCTGGCCAAGTCATTCACTTCTCATGGTCTCCTTAAAACTTTTATGATCCAAGCAGAGAATAGGACTAGATTATTCCCAAAGAGTTTTTTTAGTTTCTATCTTTAATCTATCTTTTTATGCTTTTAATAAGAACTTTTATTTTTAATATTTGGCCTGTTTTGAATTTAATAGCTCAATTACCTCTCCCAGGTACATAGAATAGTTTCCTCAAAAGATCTCCAAGTCTGAAGAGACTCCCATACTGTGTGGGAAGGTCATTGTTGGCTACCAGGGTACAAGAGTTACATAATTAAATTTTTTTTCTTTTTTTTTTGGAGACAGAGTCACTCTTGTCACCCTTGGTAGAAGGCTGTGGCATCATAGCTCACAGCAATCTCAAACTCTTTGGGCTCAAATGATCCTCTTTCCTCCACTGGCTATTTTCAGAGATGAGGGTCTCACTTTTTGCTCAGGCAGGTCTGTAACTCCTGAGCTCAAACAATCCACCCACCTCAGCCTCCCAGAGTGCTGGGATTACAGGCATGAGCCACTGTGCCTGGCCCATAATTTAAATCTTAAAACTCTTGGCACACATCCACTCCCAGTAATGTGGAAATTTACATTTTTAGATGTCTAGGCCCCAGGCCATAGGACAGTACTAGGAATCATCATTACTGCCATATTGATAAAATGCAACAGCCATTTGGGTTCCCAAGACACTTTCCTCAGTAGGCAATGAATCATGTTGACCCATAGGTGATGACTAGATTAAATGCTAATATACTACATGCCCTGGATTACTAGCATAAGTTTCTTGACAAGTAGCTCAGCACTGCCCTCAAGCTCAAAGACTTGATCAGATCTGTTTCCTGGATCACTCTCAGTACTATTCTATATCTATCAGCATACAAAAGCCATACTAGTTACTTCAAAAGAGATAATTTAATATTAACAATTGTTAAATGGTTATATAGATGTTAACCATGTAACTGAAAGGGTAAAAAGAAAACTCTAATGAATCATGAGGTAACAATTGCTGGAAGCAGCTGCAACCCCTAGGGCTGAGAAAAGAAAAAGACTAACTTGGAGTTATTAAAACTTGGACACTCAAAGAGAGGGAACTTATTAACAACTTTTTCTATAAAATTGTCTCTGTTCAAATAGTCAGTGTGATTTCTGTTTCCTGACAGTATTATAACTGATCGTGTTGTACAAACTTATATTCCCTCTGGAAACATTCTTGCCAAAACTTGGTATTTTTTATCTTTTTAATTTCAACAGATCTGGTGGGTTTAAAGTACTATTGCATTGCGATTTTTAATTTGTACTTTTCGATGCGTAAGGAAGCACCATTCCGTCTGTTTACTGGTTGTTTGGATAACCTCTTTTGTGAAGTATCAGTTCAAGTCTTTTGCTCATTTTTCTATTGGATTGCTGCCTTTTTCTTATTGATTTATAAAAGTTCTTTGTACATTTTGGACATGAGTTCTTTGTAGGCTCTATGGCTCCAGCTCTCTGCGAATATGCCCAAGAAGCCTTCCTATTTCAGAATATACCTCCTTTGGTTAAATGGCAATAGAGACCAAATTACTATGTTATTTTTATTGTGTTATAGTTCCTCGACAAACAAGTGTAGTATAATGGAGGCCCTGTAAATTTCTCTATTGTCAGAAGTCAAGAACACGTATTTTGTTCATGCATTTATTCATTTATTCCACAAATCTCTTTCAGCATGTTTGTTTTTGTTTTTAGAGGCCGAGTCTAACTATGTTTTAGAGACAGTCTAACTATGTTGCCCAGAGTCTCACACTCTTACCCTCAAGCAATCCTCCTACCTCAGCCTCCCAAGCACATGTTTTTGGAGGTAATTATATGCCAGGAACTGGGCCAGGTATGTCTGCTTGCTTCTTTCTGAATACCACAAGTTAGCTTGGGAACTTTACACATATCATCATTGTAGCAAAATCAGAATCTTGCAGATAGATTTTAACAGTTCTCCAGGATTCCAGAACATTTTGGAAAACTGAACAAACCATGTCTACTAACTATCTGAGGGCAGTGAATATGATTACCTAGAAAAGTCTTGTGCAAATGTTAACAGTGCCTTCTATATTTTATTAAGATTCATGTTTTTATTCATTCATTTACCTAAATCAAATATTTATTAAGCACATATTATGTATAAAGCGCATTATATGGAAATTAATTTCTTAGATCTTATTTTCTAATGCATACTCATCCTGGGTAGTGTCATCTATATGCTAATGACTCCCACATCTATTTCTATAGCCCAGATGTCCTTCAGAGCCTAAGCCTCAAATATCTGTCTAACGAGTGTTGTTGCTTGGATGCCTCAAGGCATCTGACATACAGTGTTCCAAAAAAAAGAACTCATTCCCATCCCTCAACAAATCTTTTCTGTGTTTTCTTTTTCAGTATATGGCATCAGTATCTACCCAGTTGCTCAACAAGATTCCTAGAAATCTTCCTTAATATTTTACTTTCTTTCATCCCCTTACCCCATATCCTGTAAGTCACCAATACCTTTTTTTAACATCTACTTTCTTGGCTCGGCACCCGTAGCACAGTGGTTGCGGTGCCAGCCACATACACCGAGGCTAGCGGGTTCAAACCTGGCCCAGGCCAGCTAAACAACAATGACAACTGCAGCAAAAAATAGCTGGGCGTTGTGGTGGGCACCTGTAGTCCCAGCTACTTGTGAGGCTGAGACATGAGAATTGCTTAAGTCCAAGAGTTTGAGGTTGCTGTGAGCTGGGACACCACGGCACTCTACCCAAGTGACAGCTTAAGACCCTGTCTTCAAAAAAAAAAAAAAATTACTTTCTTGATATTTTTCAAGAATATTTTTGTTAGCTATAATAACTATAATGACCAATACCTTTTGATTTGATTTGTATATAATACCTTTCAAATTATTCTTTCCTTTCCCATGGCCAGTACAATAACCCCTACTACAGGCATTTTCTTGCCTAGATCTCCTAATATGTTTCCTTGTCTTAGTCTTTCCAGTCTCCAATCTTATCTCTCCCATTTGTAAAGCCCTTCAAAATTTTCATTTATTCTTTGGGTAAAATTCAAATCATTTAATTTGATTCATAAGATCTTCTATAACCTCCTTCTGTTGCCTCTCTGATATCACATCCCACTACTCTGTCATTTGCTCCTACTAATTTTTCAGATCTCACCAAATGTTGCTTCCCTGGAGATTCCTTTCCAGACCCTCAAATTTGGGTTAGATGCTCTCCTGCTTTCCTTATCTTTTATTACTTGGTAGATCTGTCACACTAAAGCTTTTATTTTGTTAGCTGCAGTAACTCAACCAAGTCACATTACTTGTTTAAATAATGGATGAATTTCTTGGAACTCCAGGATAACCATACTGTAATCGCAGGGAATTCTTTTATTAAATTTTACAAATATTTCAGATCCTTTTAATAAGGAGATGTTTGGGCACAATGTAGCTAACACACTTGGAATTGTGTATAAAGCCTAAGTCTGTCATATTCAGATGTATGTAGTGAACTATTGTTTGTGGTGAGCCTATGTTGAAAGTTTATCTGCCAAGATGGAACAAAGATTGAGAATTCCATCCTGAAGGTTACATTCCAGAAATGACTAACTAGGGTTTTACTTTTCAAAATTGGTCTGCTTACTATTAGCCTATATGTAAAATTTGATTCAATAAGATTCATTCATGTCCTAGTACTATTTCTTGGAAAAGGACCCTTATTGACAAACAAGAAGTTATTTGTCTATTTTACGTATTTTTTTCTTTCCAAAACAAAAACAGATAAGAAAGCAGCAAAGGCCAATTTCAAAAGAAACTTAAATCTTTACACTCTTTCTCAAATCTTCTTATGTTAGTTATATAGTATGGGAAGTAATCACAATGGTATTTCCAAATTAACTTAGAATTCTGATTTAGGATACTTTCACATAATTTCTTGGGTTAATAATCTCATGGGGAAAAAAATAATCTCATGGGGAAAATTTTCTCTTCTTCATAATAAACAATGTGTTTTGATTAAATAGATAGTAGGCCTAGCTGTTTCAGGGCCTTAAAGTAGTAATATTTATAGCTGCTATAAACCCTGCTTAAATTTTAACAAGGTTATAAATTGAGTTATCCCCCTGTGGATAACCCAAAGGGCTCCATTTCAACCTCATATATATATCTTAGCAAAGCAAGGCATGAAGAAAATAATACAACGTCTTCTAATTCTTCGAGACTGAAATTTAGTTTATACCCTAGGACAGCAATTCTCAACCTGTGGGTTGTGACCCCTTTGGGTGTCTCCTACATGTCCGATATTTATACTATGATTCATAACAGTAGCAAAATTACAGTTATGAAGTAGCAATGAAAATAGGCTCTGCGCCTGTGGCTCAACTGGCTAAGGCACCAGCCACGTACACCTGAGCTGGCGGGTTTGAATCCAGCCCGGGCCCGCCAAACAACAATGACGGCTGCAACCAAAAAATGGCTGGGCGTTGTGGCAGGCGCCTGTGGTCCCAGCTACTTGGGAGGCAGAGACAGGCGACTCGCCTGAGCCCAGGAAATGGAGATTGCTGTGAGCTGTGATGCCACAGCACTCTATCTAGGGTGACAGCTTGAGGCTCTGTCTCAAAAAAAAAGAAAATAATTTTATGGTTGGGGTCACCACAACATGAGGAACTGTGTTAAGGGGTTGTGGCATTAGGAAAGTTGAGAACCACTGCCCTAGGAAGTGAAATAGTTCAAAAGTATTTAAATAAAATTGTACCCTACTACAATTGACAGCAAGAAACTAGAATTTCTTCATATCTTCTTAGTAATGTTGAGTGGGGTGATTACACCATTGGTAGTTATGTTTCAAATTTGTTATGTTAATGCTCTGAGATTACTCAAGGGATCTTTGATTCTTTTAAGCCATATATAAATGTTGGACTGCAAAGTTATGGGAAGAAGCAATTCCATATCAAGGTTAGGGTTAGAATGGTTAAATGTCTATTTCAGAAAAAGAAATACACAATATAGGGAATGTAAATTTTGGAAAATTTCTCCCAGCATATATTGCATGGCATCTACTATTCAATATATTTTTCTTGACTGAGTGAATGACTGACTAAATAAATAAATACCAATCCAGGTTTTGTCCCCTATTCTTATCCCAACTCTGAATTAATTGAAATTATTTTCTGAACTTTCACCCCAAATGTTTAGATGATTTTGCTCCCAACTTTGGCAGCTGGAATGGATTTTAAAGAGCTTAATTAAGAACAATTTGTTAATAAATATTATCTCTTTGAATAATTTCCTTCCCCTTTTCATTCTTATAAGCTGTCGTTACACTTTCCAAGTCTCATATTGTTTTTCATTCCCTAAGCTAGCTTTGTATTAAAAAAAAACACAAAACTTTTTTCTCTTTGCCTTTTAATAGATGTGACCCTTTCTGTCATCTTTTCCTTGATCCTTTCCAAATCATCAGCAGTTGCCATAAGTGACAAGATGCCAAGTGCAATGGCTAAATTTAAAGGGCAGTGTTCGCACCTGTTGTTAACTGGCAATGACCAATTTCCCACCCACTGTTTCCTACACCCCCTGCTTCCCACCAACTGCAACCAAATAGCCTCCCTGTGTAAATAAGTATTGATGAAGGCTATATACATTGTATCATAACTGAGAATGAGCATAACATTTTGACAGTAAATTAGTTTCAGAGGAGTTGAAATTTGGGCAAAATCCAACATAAAATAAAGATGTAGCTGACCTTGATGTAGGTAGACTAAATATGGCTAGGTATTTGGTGAATTTTTGAAGATGTTTAAGGGACTATCTCACCCCCAAATAACTTTTTTTTTTTTGTAGAGACAGAGTCTCACTTTATCGCCCTTGGTAGAGTGCCGTGGCGTCACAGCTCACAGCAACCTCCAACTCCTGGGCTTAGGCGATTCTCCTGCCTCAGCCTCCCGAATAGCTGTGACTACAGGTGCCCGCCACAACGCCCAGCTATTTTTCTGTTTTGCAGTTCGGCCAAGGCCAGATTTGAACCCGCTACCTTTGGTATATGGGGCTGGCGCCCTACTTGATGAGCCACAGACACCGCACGCCAAATAACTTTTGATTTGCCATATTTTGTGAAATTCTTTTAGATGCCAGCATTGTAACCTGCTATAAATGTAAATTTTCTTTTCTTTTCTTTTTTTTTTTTGAGACAGAGCCTCAAGTTGTCACCCTCGGTAGAGTGCTATGACATCACAGCTCATAGTAACCTCCAATTCCTGGGCTCAAGCGAGTCTCTTGCCTCAGCTTCCCAAGTAGCTGGGACTACAGGCGCCTGCCACAACGCCTGGCCATTTTTTGGTTGCAGCCGTCATTATTGTTTGATGTACGTGGCTGGCGCCTTAGCCCGTTGAGCCACAGGCGTCGAGCCTATAAATGTAAATCTTGCCGGAAAAAGGTGATCCAGAGGCAGCACTTGTGGTTCAGTGAGTGGGCGTTGGCCCCATATACCGAGGGTGGCGGGTTAGAACCCGGCCCTTGCCAAACTGTGCAACAAAAGAGATAGCCGGGCATTGTGTCGGGCGCCTGTAGTCCCAGCTACTCGGGAGGCGGAGGCAAGAGACTGGCTTAAGCCCAGGAATCGGAGGTTGCTGTGAGCTGTGACGCCACGCACTCTACCGGGGGTGGGATGGGGGTGGGGCAGAGTGAGACTCACTCTTGAGAAAAAAAGGTGATCTAAGGAGTAATTGACGTTTAGAGTTAGTTTTAATTAATTTGCCAGATTGGAACTCTACCCTGGAAGAGCTCTGTATGAGAAAGATAGAAACATAGTTTTTTTTTTTTTGAGACAGAGCGTCAAGCTGTCAGAGTGCCGTGGCATCACAGCTCACAACAACCTCCAATTCCTGGGCTCAAGCGAGTCTCTTGCCTCTGCCTCCCAAGTAGCTGGGACTACAGGCGCTTGCCACAACTTCTGGCCATTTTTTGGTTGCAGCTGTCATTGTTGTTTGGCGGGCCCAGGCTGGATTTGAACCCGCCAGGTCAGGTGTACGTGGCTTGCGTCTTAGCCCATTGAGCCACAGGCGCCAAGCCGCATAAATAGTTTTAATATTAAACACACGGAATGGTGAGAGAAGGGGCCTATGGCCCAGCCAGCCAAAATAGCCTGATTAAATGGGCCTGATAACCAACGCATGTGACAGAACTCACAATCAGATCAGGTCAGACCCAAACTCAGATACTATGGTAGAAAGCCAAACAACGAATTAAGAGTGTGCACAAGAGGGAGAGTTTAATTTTATCTGGACCTTTACTCTCAGAGGAAACTGACTTGGTATTCAAAAGAAGAGGAGGACAGGTGGCTATGGGGGTTGTAGGAGCAAAGAGTTGGAGACTGAAGTTTCCGGGCACATTCAGTGTATGGACATTATACATCTGGGGAGAAGATTGCTGACAGCAAGGAACCACTTTACCAGTTTGGGATTTTGTTGTAGTTGAGCCTTGTCAGAAAGTTCATATGATCTTTTGAATACTCTAGAATGGATGAGCTGAATTCCTAATTTAGGAGGAGTGGCTTATTTGAGTGTAAAATTCACATCCTGCTTCTTTGAATTACTTCAGATGGAGACAAAAGACTGCTTAGATCCAAGAATCTGGTAAATACTAAGGCCACAAGCCCATCTAACACAAAAAGGACAGCTTTTAAGTTTGCCGCCAACCTCCCAGATCTTGAGAAACATGGACAGAGACAATTCTATTTGAACAAGCTCTGTTCTCAACTCAGTGTTTTCCTGGCAGTCTGCTCTCATTAGAAAAAAATGGCAGATTGTGGTTAGATTATAAGGTTACTAAATTATAAAATAAATATGAGTCAGTCATTCTTTGGGGACTAGGATGTGAGCCTCCTTCTGCGCAAAAATTTTTATAGGGAGTGTGTAAATGTATCTCCGGCTTAGGGTGGGGTTGCAGTCCATTGTAGAGTAGGGGAAATGGGAGTGTTGGGGGAAAGAAAAGAGAAATAAAAATGAGGAAGGAAAAAAAAGTATGTGTGCATCAAGTTAGATATGGATAGGAAAAGATATGTTGTGGGGCTTAAGAACAGTTGAGCCATTCTACACTGACTAGAAATATTTATGAGTCATTTAAGCTGACAGAAAAAGGACAGAAAAGATCATAGAAACTCAGAATTCATGGGAAAGAGAATGGTAGTGATGGAGAGATGACTGAAGATAGGTGGGTGGAGAAAAATGAGAATAATGACACCTGGAAAAGGGTGAAGCAAAAATAGCCAGAAAACAGATCCAGGTTCTGTGGTTCAGAATATTTGAAGGCTAAACTTTTCCTTTTGGCCTCCTTCTTCACATACTTTTACCCGATCTTTAAGAACTGCCGATTTCACTTGACTAATTCACATTATCAGTGAACTATGGAACACAGCCCCTGGACCTCTGAGCAGATTCCTTTCATGCTTTCTTGCTCATGTCAATGAGCTGTGTGCATCTCCTACCCTAGCTATTCTGGAGTATTTAGGCAAATACTCCATTGATTTGAATCATACTGAGGAGCTGACGTCAGTGTACATTTTAGAGGGAACCTAGTTAAGGTTTCATGCTCCAGGAAACCTGTTCTGATTAGTTTTAGCTTAAAAAAAGATCAACTCAGTTTTAAGGGTTGGTGCAGAAAATAATGCCGCAGCAATGTAGGTTTTAGTGATCGTGTTTTCATAATAATAAAATAATATGCAGGCAGGAACAAACTATTCAAAAGGATAGCTATCCCTTGAAACTTCTCAGGTATAACATGTTTTTTGTTTAGTTTTCCAGAAATTTTTTTCTATCTAAATTATAAACATGTTATTTTTAGAAGGATCATTTATATTGTATAATCTGTATTACTGCTTTTTAAAAGGTATAGATAGAATACTTTTATTTATTTGTTTAGAGAGACTTTGTCACCCAAGCTAGAATGCAGTAGACTGATTATAGCTCACTGTACCCTCAAATTCCTGTGACTCAAGTGATTTTCCTGCCTCAGCCTGTCAAGTGGCTGGAGCTGCAGGCATGTACCACCACACCTGGCTAATTTTAAAAATTTTTGTAGAGATGGGAGGTGTTTCATTATGTTTCCCAGCTGTTCTTCAACTCCTGGCCTCAAGTGATCCTCCTGCCTCAGCCTCCCAGAGTTCTGGGATTATAGGCATGAGTCACTGCAGCTAACTAAATAATTTGATTTTTTAAAATGGTTGAGTAATATTCTGTTACATGTATAAGGTTAGTGTCTAGTTTATTTAACCAATTCCCCATTGGAAGACATTGAGGTTTTCTTCAACTTCTTACCCATAAGAGTTACAATCTTTTTAAATTTTTTTTTTTTTGTGGTTGCTTTATCAACTTTTATAAATCTCTAGAGTAATCAGCACAATCATCGGCACATGGCAGGTATTCAATGAATTAATTCCCCTTCCACATGTCTTTTTCTTTTTTTTTTGAGAAAGGGCTGTTGCCCTGGATAGAGTGCTATGGCATCATAGCTCACAGCAACCTCCAATTTGGGTTCAACCAATCCTCTTGCCTCAGTTTTTCTATTTTTAGTAGAGATAGGGTCTTGTTTTTTGCTGAGGCTGGTCTCAAACTTGTGAGCTCAAGCAATCCACCTGCCTTGGTCTTCCAGAGTGCTAAGATTACAGGCATGAGCCACTGTGCCAGGCCTCATATGTCCATTTTTTTTTTTGGTTTTTTTTTTTGCCAGGGCTGGGTTTGAACCCGCCACCTCTGGTATATGGGGCCGGTGCCCTACCCACTGAGCCACAGGCGCCACCCAATATGTCCATTTTTTTAAGATGACTATCTGTTGAGCTGTCGGTACTTTCTCCTCATGGGGCTTGGCCAACCAGCTCATATGAGGTATGCGATTTGCAGTTATGGACAAGGTTTTCTGTGTAAGAAGATAACTGACATTTGGTTGGCTTAATTTTTAGCCCTAAATTATTAGAACCCAGTTTAGTTGGTGGGTCCTACACAGCCTACTCTGGTGCATCAGTGGTTTCATCCTAGTAGATAAAAGACAGCACAGTTTGGTAAATAGGTAGGAAGAAATCTTTGATAATCCTTCCAGTTTCAGGTTTGTGAACTTAAAGGAAAACTACTGTGGCTCTTTTGCAAATGCATAGGACTAAATATTAGTACAGCAGGATGCATGTATAATTTTCATACCTGGAGAAATAGGGGAAAAACAATTCCAGTGAAATTTCTCAAAGTATAAAGTGTTGAGATGGAAGGAACAATCATGATTCATAATCAGATTTGGCAAAGGTAAAGAAAATAAAAACAAAGCTCAAATCTATGGTGATCTTAGTAAGGTGTGAAGGGGCAAGAGAGAAAGGAAGATGGCATAGCATGAGTAAATACATAAAATGGACTTGGGATAAATATAGATGAGTGGAAAATGATTGTAAGTGAAGTTGCTCCAGGAATGTCACAGATTTCTGACTACAGGGATTACTGTGTACAGCTGTTGAATGGGGCCTCATTTGTGAGCTCTCAGGTTGCACTTGTTGGGCAAGCATGTTTTTTGGCCAAGTGCTATATTTCTCACCTGGAGAAGCCAATCATCTCACTGTTCTGGGGTGAATGGGCATAAGGATAAGCAAACCAAAACTTCCACTTCATTATGTAGCTATTCTTGAACAAGAAAATACCATTTCAGTCAAACTTTAAAGAATATTATTAGAACAAGTGATAAAATTTTCTCTGTATTTTTTGTGGGTTTTAAAAAGATTTATCACCTAAGGCTAAACTACAAATATGTTTTCCAAAATTTACGATACTACTTGTATTTTTTTTACAAACTGTTTTTCTGCTCCAGGTTTTAAAAAGAAATGTGACAATTAATCAGCTCATACTAATAAACACATAGGAAAGAAATTCTCTTTTTAAGGAAATTTGGGAACCCCAAACATTCTTTCTTACACAGTATTTAATGAGCCCCGGGTATGAGCTTGTTTGTTATTCCAGGTTAGGGACGGTGGCTCATGCCTCTAATCCTAGCACTCTGGCAAGCAAAGATGGGTGGATCTCCTGTGCTCAGGAGTTTGAGACCAGTCTGAGAAAGCAAGAGACTGGTCTGTACTAAAAATAGAAAAAAATAGCCAGATGTTGTGGCCGGCGCCTGTAGACCCAGCTACTTGGAAGGCTGAGGCAAGAGGATCTGTTGAGTCCAAGAGTTTGAGGTTGCTGTGAGCTATGATGCGACAGCACTCTACCCAGCGTGACAGAGTGAGACTCTGTCTCAAAAAAAAAAAAAAAAAAGGTTATTCCAAAGTGTATTCTAATCGCTATTTTAGCAGAAATATGAAACTTCATTAAAATAGCCTTTACATGATTTTTATTATGTTACCCCCTTGTTCTGTTTCTGTAGTTTAATAAATGCATGCAAAGTCATATATGGTAAGAAAATAGCACGTGCTACTTCTGAAGAGTGTAAGAATATCAATATAAAGGTGCTGTAAAAATGATTTGGGTACTTGAAATATATACAGGTCTGTTAATTCACTACGATGGAATGTACTCACTCTGGGACTTTGATATTGTAATCGTTCTACCCCTCCTATATTCTGTTACACATAACAGTCATTCCACGATGTAGGGTTAATCAGCATACCCAAATACTATCAGTTATGAATGATAACTCTGGGTATGTCGTTGAGAGTTACAGTATACCTAGTTAATGGTTATTAATTTGATGTCTCTTTTGCCAACTTAGAACACTCACTTAGAACTCAACTTAGACCAAAGCTTTGAGCAAATACCTATTTCCCCAGTTACCCTTATGATAGCTCTAACTTTGGTGAAGATTAGCTGAATCGAGCATGCCATCTCTACTGCTGCTATTTTGAGGGGCTTGGGTGCCAATTGCCGTTTCCCTAGAATTTGCCCGTAATTGACTAGGTCCCTAATAGGTAACTCTGGAAGTGACAGGCAGCCTCCAATGTGGTTCTCCCGCCTGCCGATTGGGCCTTGCAGGAAGCCCCGCCTTATCAACTCAGTCAAGGACGGCAGTTGGCCCGGCGTCAGTGAGTGGCGGCTCTTAGCTCCGCCTCGGCCGTCCGCTGCGCTGCCTGGGTCGGCGCCGTTTCCAGTTGAGAGATGGCGGCCGCCGCAGGTAGATCGCTGCTGCTGCTCCTCTCTTCCCGGGGCGGCGGCTGCGGAGCGCTGACTGTCGGCTGCTTCCCCGGGCTGGGCGTCAGCCGACACCCGCAGCAGCAGCACCGTCGGACGGTGAGCGAGCGCGCCTGGCGGCTCCGGGAGGGCGGGGCGGCGCTGGTGTGTGGGAGCTGCCGGCGGGCAGGCCGCCCGGGCAGCGGGCGAGTTACCTCAACTCCCGGCCGCTCCCGAGGTTGGCAGGCACCGAGGAGTGGCCGTGCCCTTCAGGCGCCTGCGGCGGCGACCAGGAAGGAAGGGCAGGCGGGAGGAAGCCGAGAGGAGGAGGAGGGGCGACGGCGGGGATGTTCCCGCAGGACCGGGGACACCAGGGCGGGGAAGGGACGGGACTCGAATCTCTCCCTGACCCGCCCCCAATCTCGGTTTCTCCCTCCTTCTTTCTTACCAGTTCTGCCCCGGTGCTCCCGAACTGAGCCCGGTGCAAGTTATCCCCTTTCCTTCCTCCTCCAGGCAGGTTGGGGTGTCTTGAGTTGCCGCGGCTGCCTTGTATGTGTCAGGAGAGTGGCAGTGCCGTGCTGTTGGGAACTGTCCCCGGAGAGCAACCCCAGACCCCCAGCGGGGTCGCTTCCTCGCTTCCCTCGGCACTCGGGGGACGGGCAAGAAGGAAAATCAAACTTTATCCCCCTGTGTGACTTCCTGCGTTGTGTGCGACCAGTTCCCTCGAGGTGGATGCTGCATTGCTTCAGGAGGCAAGCTCCATACATACCCTCGGGTCCTTAAAGGTCCTTTCAGTGGTTCTTTGGAGGGTTGGTTCGTAAGGTTGTTCACGTGTGCCCGAAGCGCGAAGGGTGGGCAGCAGGCACAGGAGAAGCGAATATGACAAGCTGTGCTCAGAGGCAGAGATTTGGTGATTGTATTAGCTGGCAATGAGAGGGATTTCTGTTTGAACAGTCTTGAGGATGTGTGTGTGTGTAAGAGAGAAAGAGAGATTATTTTTCATTTGGAAGAGATCAAGTTGGCATGGAGTTCTTGACCTAACAAGGAGTTTCCCATTCCTTAGACGTCCTAGACCTATATCCCACATGTGTTGGTCTTTGGCTAACTCTGAGAGAAAGAGTGTAGGTTTTATTTCCTAGGGCTAAGTTATACAGTGTGGTAATAAGAGGATCACTGCAGACAGCCTGATAGGAGCAACTAGTACCTTCAGCCCTCAACAAACACACCACCTGCCTTGTTTATATAGTTCTTAAAAGGAAATTGAACAGGAGCTATTTAGAGAGGATACTCCAAGACCAATTCAGGATAAAATTGTGTCTGCAAGAGCTATGAAAAGAACTAATGCTCTGCAAACGTAAGATAGTATTATTATTAGTCATGGATACAAACCCTGTCCTCATTCTTGTGAGAAAATTGTACTTCTTCATATTTGGCATGCTGGCATATTGCTTTGCTGAAGCTTTTGGACAAGAGCTGAGCTTTTCCATAGTTCAATTTAATTTGCATGTTTCATAGTCTCCAGTTATGTATTTTGTTCTCTTAAAAACATAAGGCCACTGCAAAATCTGTTTGCATCCCTCCTTCCCCTAAACTATTTAAAGACATCCCGAGTTGTCTTTTACTCTGTATTTTTATAAGACATCTTCTGACATTACACAGTTTGTTTTTATTAAGATTGTTTGGGTGTGGTATTCATTTAGCATTTTTTATTTGTGCCATGTATACTTTCCACTATGCAAATTTGTCAGGCTGTGAGAGTCTTCCTTGTGGGAATGCTTCATGAAAGTGTTCTCTGTGCTATTCTAGGGTGGGTAAAAGTGATGTGCTGAATTTGTAACTGAAGGCACAATTAAAATGAAGTGTTATTTCTGAAGGGCAGAAGTGTTTTCATGGGAATGTGACTTGTAAATTTAGAATTGTAAGATTTTGAAAAAAGTTGAACATGATTATTTAAAATATGTAAACAGATTTTTTATTTTTCTATGCTTGCTCTGAAGCCATCGTGTCTACAGATGTCTCCATCTGATATTCTAAGATTCCTCACAAGACACTCAGTTTGAAAAGTATTGAGCCCAGAAAAGGGAAAGACTTGGCCAAAGTTATACAGGTAATACCTAACAATTTTAGGATACCCATCTACCTCAGATATTCTGACTCTCTTATTATGTTATAAATCTTCCCTTATAAAATTTACTTTTGTCTATTAGGAAAGTATTGGTATTTCAAAACCCCATGAATAGGGATTCTCCTGTAAGTAGATATTGATTGGAGGCACATAATGTGTTAGGTGAATATGGGAACAAGCAGCTTTCCAGAAAGAGTAGGTGTTCTTATGAAGGTCCCTCAGACACTAAGGTTGACTCTTACATAGGAGACATCCTGTGTATGTGCAGCAGATGGCAGTCTGCACTGGATGGGATCACAAGTCCAGCTTGTGCCACTTTTGTTCTGCTACAGTAGGTATGGTAAATTAAAGCCAGGGAGGCATAACCAGTTGCATTACTGCTTAATGTTTTGCTTGAGAAATGCATCTTTTCTAAGTTTGGAGAATGAGTCTAAAGCAATACAGTAGATCAGGTAAATGCAATTGTGAGGTTGTAAATATAATTTGTAATTCCCCTCCTCTGTTAAAACAATATTCAATTGAGTGAATAGGAATAAAGGTGCAAGGGCTTATTTAGTATTTTTAACATCTAGTGTAGTTTTTTCCTTCTCCCCAGCTTGTGACTGTAATAAAAACTGATGTAAAATGTTTGTTGCATGCCTTTCTGTTAGTGAAGGTGGCTGCTATTTTTAAGGACTGTTCTTTAAAGGAGAACTGCCTTTCAGTGTGAGCTATGTAAATCCATTGCTAAATCAAACTGTCATCTCTGATTATGACAGCATATTGGCATTTTCTGGTGGTCAACAGCTAAGCTGAATTACTACATCTTTTTACTTTAGTTTGTTATTGTGCTGCTATAGTTTGTGGCTGATTACACTTTGCAATTCTTTGGCAATGATACTGTTTCAACCTAATCTGAAAGTTTTAACAGAAGTTACATTGCCTGTCACAAAGGGAAGTCTTAATTCTTTAATTGAGTTCCTCATGATCTGGTCCATTCTTACTTTGCCAGATCCACCCTAGCACAAATACTTCATTGTACTTAAGCCAGTCTGCCTTGTCCCCAAATGTCCCATACACCCATATTAAATCTTTATGCAGTTTTTGTAGCTGAATTTCAGCCTTAATCACTCGTCTAACCTCTAAGGTCCATTTCAGGTCAAAGACTGACCTAAAACTCCTTTTGAGTCTAACATCCTTGCTTGACAGATAAGGAAACCGACCTAATAGAAACTGAGGGAAGTGACCTATTGGGTTATGTTTGTGGTTACTAGCAGACCTGGGGTCGAAATTCCTTCAAATGGAGGTGGATTCAAGAATTCCTAGTCTGAATCTTAATTTGTATCATTCTCAGCTCTTAATCTCTTAGTCTTGTTCTTTTCTGCCTTCCCTGAATTCTGAGAGGATTTATTATTTTCAGGACACAAATTGAATTGACCCTGACTTGTTCTCTAACATGTTGTTGGCATGTTGTTTCATTGGAGAGAGAAATACAAAGATGTGTATTTTATTACATTTGTGTCTCTCAGATTCCAGGTATATATCCTCTGAAATGCCAGGTATATAGGTGATGCTTGGACAAGCATTAATTGGCTATGTACCCTTTCTTTCTGGTTGCCAGGGAAAAGGCATGCCTTTTTTCTACTCTACCCATCCCTCCTACCCCTGATTTGACTTGCTTACTATCCTGTTCCATAGGTAGCCACATTTGGGTCATTGCTTTAAGCTTGGTATTGCCAGTGCTGTCTTTGGTTGTATATTATACTTCTTTATGGTGGGTTGATGGAAAGAGTTGATACCATTGAGTTAGCTCAGCAGTGGTCACTAGCTTTCTGTCCATAGCCAGCAAAAGTATGATACTTACCCAGATTATTATAAATATATGTTTAAATCAGATTCCAAATTTTTTGTTTTATTCTACTATAAGATTTTGAGGGTTCTAAATAAATAATGTTTAGAGCAGACTTTTCTTGTTTTTTAATGAAATAACCATTCTTTTATTCACCTTAAAATCTTGCTTATTTTGAAACCCATAAAATATTTGAATGAGTGACTTAGATTTTTTGAAATTCAATTATTTGAACTTTTCTAAATTCCAAAAGGTTCTATTTTATGCTTCATGGAACTGAGCATTAAGAGTGGCCTAAGTGAAAGATAAGAAGTTGATAGCAAATCCTTCAGATAATGTTATCAGTGAAGTGTTATAGCAGAAGACCATGACCACTCCTTAATTTCAATTTCAATCATGAGGGTGGCGGGTTCAAGCCCAGCTCCGGCCAAACTGCAACAAAAACTGGGTGTTGTGGCAGGCGCCTGTAGTCCCAGCTACTCAGGAGGCTGAGGCAAGAGAATTGCCTAAGCCCAAGAGCTAGAGGTTGTTATGAGCTGTGATGCCATGGCACTCTACTAAGGGCAACAAAGTGAGACTATAATAAAATCCTTAAAAAAAAAATTAATTGCTGTTGTCAACTTAAAATTATGAGATCTGTACATTTGTAAAGGAGAACTTTTATTTTTTAGGATTGTTTGCAGCCTGCAGGCTGGGAAGTGGAGCCTCTGGTTGAGATAGAAAGCAGGCACTTCATTGGAGAAAGGCAGAGACAGGAGTTTTATGCTAAATGGTTTGGCTAAATATACATATTTAACAGGAGCTGTGTGTATTCAGGAAGAAGGGTCAGATGTATATGTGTTAAGCAAACATATGTTACATATGTCCCATGTTTACTTTGTGATGGAAACTTAACATTAAAATGCAGTTAAATTAGGTTCTGTATGTCAAAAGGTAAAGCAAAAGACACAAAGGCATATCCTCTGTAAATTGGTCAGGACCAGTCTGTGGTCAGTGGTCAATTATCAGGAATGTAGTGTGATGTCAAAATTGTGAAAAGGGAAGGGAGTACAGTTGCATTAGGCAGTTGGTTGAAATTAGTGGGGAGTCTTCCATTCTTTATTTTTACTGGGCTATTTTCTATTTAACTCCTGGGGGGAAAAAGTCTGGTGATAGTTAGGAAGGGGCTATACTGAGGTGTGACCAACCTCCCATCTCATCATGCCTGGGAAACTTAGTTTTTAATGTGTCTTTAGTGCAGTGGTTCTCAATCTGTGGGTCGTGACCCACAGGAACCGTATTAAAGGGCCATGGCATTAGGAAGGTTGAGAACCACTGCTCTAGTGTCTACTTGGCCAAGAGGGGTCTGTTCAGTTGGTTTGGAGAGGGAAGTAAGGATTTTATTTTTATTCTACACTGTCAGCTGCTGGGATGTCATTTTTATTTGTTCTTACATTTTAGTTTTTTGTCCCTGTAGGTTTTCTTAAAAATAGTTATTTGTTTTCCATTGATTAAGGTCAAGATTACCTTTAGTGTGGGGTCTCAGCCTTTGAATCTTTCATTCTTATGTGTTTCTTTTTGCTTGTTTATTTTGTGTTTGGAGACAGGGTCTCACTTTGTCACCCAGGCTGGAGTGTAGTAACACAATCATTAGTCACTGCAGCCTTGAACTCCTGGGCTCAAGTTATCCTTCTGCCTCAACCTCCAAATTGTTGGCATTGCAAGTGTGTGCCATCATGACCAGCTAATTAAAACAAATTTTTTTTCCTAGATGAGATCTCACTATGTATGTTTCCCTGGCAGTGAATCCTTTATTCTTTATTTGATTAATGTCATTCTAATAATTATTAGAATTACTAAAATGTTATTAAGATTAAGATGTTACTGTGGAAGATGTGTACTTTAGAAATCCAAGAATTTAACACTCAATAATACCTAATATTGAGGAAACAAGGGGTTAAAGCAATGAAATGACTTTTTCCTTAGTGGCCCGCAAGTTAAATAGAACTGAAAATGGATCATATATCAGCTGATTTTTATCATTCTATTCTTCTCCTACTAAATTACACAATTATGTATTTCATTTTTTAAAAAACTGTTAAGTTGGGCCTGGTTTTAAAAAATGAATTTGGGTCAGAATTCTTACACTAAGTATCTAAACTAAAATTTAGTCTGGAATGATAACCGATTTAGATCAAGCTTAACAACACCTACTGAAAAACCTTTCCTCTGTAGGTTGAATACAAAAAAGGAAACAATTCATTATTTATTTCATTGCATTTTGTTAAATGTGTTCAGTGAGATAGCCTGTGTAAAAATGAAAATTGACATCAGGCAAATTAAGTTTAATAAATTTAGTGAATTATTGGCCTATAAACTGTGTGTAGGCTTGAATTGTTTACATTGATAAAAATGCAACTTAGCAAATCACATCACCAACTGGGTCTAATAGTATCGTAAAGCTGAACTATTTCTAATGCAGTTCTGGAATAATTGGATAATGTGCCACTGCATTTTGACATCACTCTTAAAAAGCTTTTTCCAAAAATTTTTTGATGACATTGGTAGTATTTATTAATCTACAATAATCAGTGTTTATGTTTCATGCTTTATTACTCAAGATTTCAGTTTTTGCATATTTTTTCCTGCTATTATCCATTTTATTGTTTGGGGAGTATTTGTGATAATCACTAGAAAGTTGCTAAGGAGCCCATTAGATGTCTGAGTACTATGTAGTTAGAAATATACAGTACTGAACTATACTGCCTTTTTGGGAGTAAGATCCTTTAAACTTAAACTTTTTGCCTTCTCAGACAGGTCTACTTTGTACACCTTACTTTTCTATAGTAACTAAAGTTACAGGGTGTTTAATTACTATATTCATGTCTACTTTCAGCTTTAGTTCAGAGAAAGTTAATGCGACTCATAATTTGTCAAATGTTAATAATAAGAGAGTAAATAGGTTAGCTCAAACTACTTGATCTTTATAGATAGAAGAATAGAGGTAGAAGAGAGCACCTATAATCTGAGGGCATAGTTACCTCATTTAATTTTTACCATAACCCTGCGAGAGGTATTATTATCCCAGTTTTATAGATGAAGAAATTGAGGATGAGAAAGGCTCCCTTCTTCCTAAGCATCATTAACTATTTTAGGGTTGCAAATATGGACAAGACAAATGTTTTAGATTTAAGCTTAGGGCTGGCTAGAATTGAAACTGTATGATGCTGAATGTCACTGTGGATTCTACTTCCTTTCCATCTCTTTTAGCCACATTCCTTCTCAAGCATCTACTGTGGTTTTTTCTAACTGATCTCATCATCCTTCCTACTAACGGCATTTCTTAAATTTCTTTCCCCACCCTCCCTTCCAGGGCATTGTTACTTCATTCAGCTTTAGGATACTATTAGACCTTGCTCCTGATAGGAGCTTAAGGTATTCGTCTCCTGGGGATCTAAAATGTCCCACCCAGTAAACCTGATAATTATGAGTGCTGTTTCTGTACCAGATGATTTTAATAAAATTCTCTAGTGTATTCCACATCAATCTTTCAGGTAAAATATGATACTTCCATTTTACACATGAAAAATGGAGACTTAGAAGGTTAAATAACCTGGAATCATTGAGAAAATAACTGTGGAATTCCCACTTTTTGGGAGGCACTGTGCTGGGCACTGGGGAGAGAGATGCTTTTGTGATGTTCCTAGAAGAGTTTGCAGCCTGGCCAGGGGACGTGGTGCAAACAGACCGTAATCGTGCTTCTCTTCTTGTTTTCTGATGAAGGTTCAGTGAGAGCTGGGGAAAGCTTCATAGAGGAGATTTTGTTTGAGATGAAACATGTGGAAATATAATGTGAGGGGGACTAGAAAACTGTAATTGTCATTCCAGGAAGCATCAAGATCTGACTTGACAGGATGAGGGAGTAAGATGTGTCTGAGAAGGAGCCAGTAGGTTGTTACAACCCAGTTATGGGCAAGAATAGTTGGTGATAAGGCTGGATAGCAGTAGTGATGCCAGTGATAATTAATATTTTTCATGTATACCATGTGTCAAGCACTTTACATATAACATCTCACTTAATTCTTGTGATACACTGTGATGTACATACTGTTACTTATTCTCATTTTATACTTTCTTTTTTTTCTGCAGTTTTTGACTGGGGCTAGGTTTGAACCCACCACCTCTGGTATATGGGGCCAGCACCCTACTCCTTGAGCCACAGGCACTGCCCACTTATTCTCATTTTAAAGACATTGCAATTGGTTATCTCAATTGGTTAAGTGATTTGCCAGGGTCAAATCTACTGAATAACACATGGGTTATGATTTGTCCGCAATCGTAGAGCTAGCAAATGGCACCCCTGGCACAATAACCCAAACAGTCTAACTCCAGACCCTGCTATGGTGAAGGATCAGACTGTGAAGGGACTTGTGAAAAAGTTGAAATTGTATTCTGTAGGTCAGTAGTTCTTTTTTTTAACTTACAGTAGAAGTACATTTTATATCATGACAATGTGCACACATAAAACTAAAGAAAGGTTTCATGAAAACATATTTTTACTATGTATGAGGCATACGTAGTTTCTCTTCTGTTTTGTTAAAGAAATACTGGTTGGGACCCACCTAAATTGATTTTACAACTTAAGCCACAGTTTGAAAAGAAAATACTGCTTGTCAATAAGAAAGCTTCTGAAGAATTTTAAGTAGGAGAATTAGATAGAAGCAGGATTGTGCTTTTAGGTAGGTCACACAGGCAGCAGTGTGAAGGCTAGGTAAGAGATTGAGACCAGAGAGGTACAGAGATCAAGAGGCATCTTGATGGACAATACCTTTGGGGATGGAGAAAAGGGACTACAGGGGCGAGAGATTTAGGAAGTAGAATTGACAGAACTTGGTGATTGGATGTGGGCTATCACTTTGCCTAGTACTAGTGGAAAGGCAATTCAATTCCAGGTCTATCTGATTTTATTACTCAGGCACTGAAACTTTATTTCTTGACCTTCACTGAGTGTTTCTTTTTTTTTTTTTTTGTGAATAATTTTTTTTTTTTAAATACATGTATTTTATTATTCTTCATTACATTATTTCCCCCCCCCCACCCGTCCGTGATAAGACAGAAACTGAGTGTTTCTTTTTACACTCATGTTAAATATGCTTTTTTGTCTTTTCTGTGCCTCTAATTTTGTATTTTAAAATGTGCTGACCTTTTACATTATTTTTAAGTGATTTTCAAATTTATATATCAAATCAGATGCCCACTTTATTCTCATGTGCCTGCCTCCCTCCCCCTTCTTCCCCTTATGTAGCAGTACAAAGAGGTACACACACAGCATAATAAGCATTCAGCAAATCTTTGTTCAAAGAGTGTGTGCTATGTGTTAAGTTCTTCCACATTTTTTTGTAGTAGCTCTTAATATTATATTTATTAATTACAGGAATATTTTTAAGTAATTTTCTTTAACTTTCCATTTTTATAATATATGAATTGATTAAAAAGCTTTTTAATGGCTTTAACTTGTTTTGATTCCCTTTAGGGAATATTGAGCATAAGATGGTCTTATCTTTTTCTTTCCTTTTTTTAAGTAGTCCTTCCTAAGTATGAAACCTTTTCTTAGTAAAATTGTAAGCAACCTTCCTTTCCACACTAGAAATCTAAATATGTGAGATTCCTATTGTTTCTGCCACCCCAGTTTCTCTGGAGGTAGAAAAATTAAAAATATAAAATTGAAAAAAAATTATCTGGAGTGATTCTCTAGCATTTAAATTGACTAAGTTTCTTACTTAGTTTCTTATTTAGAAAGTACACATTCTTTGGTCTTCTCAGTATTGCAATACAAAAGTAGGTGTTTATTTCTTTGATAACTATGACAGTTTTTTAGAGACATTACAATATCTGCTCTCCCAGAGAGAGATTGTTTGCGGTGTTGTTGGTGAGCCCTTTGAAATCTTATGGGAGCAAAGGATTGCTGCACCATCACAGAATTTATTTTTATTGGTTTTAAGATAGTTAACTAATGAAAAGGTGGGAGTGGTGTATTTGTGTGTATTTTCCACCAAAATTAAGTAAGTGAAGAGGCTTTGGTACTGTGTAGTATAATAGGAATCTGGGTTCTGTCCCTCTCTTTTCCATTAACTTATTTAATTTTGGACAAATCACTTAACCTCTGTTAGTCTTAATATTTTTGTTAGTTAAATAAGGATGCTTGATTAAGTGAGCCTAAAGGTGTTCTTTAATGGGTAGTTCGTATAAAATTGTAAACCCAGGCATCACATACTTTGTTCTCACAAGGGTCAAGAGATTGAAGTGAAGGAAACAGCCTTCCAGTTCCTTTTTAAGGGCAGTTTTGTTTATTACTTCTGACATCTTGATGAACAGTTTACCTTGTATTCCCCTTAAATAGTTCATTATGCCTTTAGTCTTATCTTTCTTTGTCTTCTTTTCTCCATTTCAAACTTCTTAGGGGAGCTGAGGAAGAGGGGAAGATATCTTGGGGAGCTGAGCAAGTTGGAAAATTGGGAGAAGGAAAAAGCAGTTAAGGTTGAAGTGTTGAAATACGATGGGACTGTACTAGTAATTTATAAATTCAGAGTTGTGACCTGCTGGCCTGAAACAAAAAATGTTTGTTTATTTTGTAGTTATGCTGTTGGAACCCTAAGTATAAAAACTTAACAAGTGACTAGTTGCCCACTAGTAGCCCATACATTCTTCCAGTTCTGTGACCTGAGCCTAGTACAGTGTCCGAAACATAGGCATTCAGTCAGTGTTGGGTGAATGAGAGTGGTGATTTAAACAGTCCTTTAAACATTGCCTAAATTCTTACCCTGTGGATAACACAGCTGTTGATCATCATGTCGTTCTCCATACCAGGTACTATATAGAAATGTCAAAAAGGAATACTTATCTTTGATTCACACAGCAGCTAATATTCTTAAAACAGTTTACAGATCGTGCTGAAATAAGCAGGACTATATAAAATGCTAAGGAAAAATATTAAGGGAAAAAGATTGTAGAGCTATTATGTTAAAAGTAATTTGAGAAATTGATACAGTGGCATCTGCTTGGTATGTATTGGTGGGTGGTGGGTCATGCTGGACATTGTAAAGAAGAGGAAAGAACTATTTGAAAGAGGTACTGCCAGCTGTAGATTCTTCATGTATATACTTCTAAAGATAACAGAGTTTCGAAGCTGTTTATTTTAGAACTAATCTTCAGTATTTCCATTCGACCCCCCATCATATCCTGTATCTTGCGCTGCCAAAATTCTGCGAGCTCCCATGAAGCCGGGCTATGGCAAGTGGCCAAGTGTGATAAAAACCTATTTTTCATCTTAAAGCAGAATACCGATGTCAAAATACTTTAAAGACATATTTAAAGATAGATGAGTGGAGTGGAAGAAGTACTAAAAATCTAATGAGAAGATTGAAAGTTTTTGACTTGCTTTTGATGGAATTACATTTTTTTACAAACAAAAGAATACCAGGGTATGTCTGTGTTTATCTGTTAGTTTGTCTCTCTCGCCTCTTTTCCTGATCTTTGGGTGCTAGTGCTCAAAGCCGCTGAATAGACAGGAAAAAGAATTGTCTGGTCTCAAACTGGTACTGGTGTTTTATTTTTTTTTCTTTTTTGAGGGGGCCCCAAGGGTATACTTTGCATGAATATATAACATATGTATACTTGGTAATACTTTGGTTTATTTTGTTTTTGTTTTAATCCTGAAGAAAGTGAAATCTTAATTTTTTAAAATTTTGGTTCTGACTTAAGTCTCAAAATGTTGTGTATGCACAGCTGAGATGGTAAAACAGAATTTTAGTATAACATATTACAAAACTTTAGAATATTTGTTTATTTAATGGAGAGCTGAACTCCAGTCTGTTCTTCTTTAATTAATTAATTAATTAATTTTTATAATTCTCATGTATTAGAAAATCTCAAAGTACACAGAATAAAACCATATGGAAGAAAACCATAGTGGTTAGCACCTAGTTCATCCCTATTAAAATTTTTTAAAAATTAAAACTACTGTCAACATTTACTATTCAGAAAGTATAGATAGGCCAGGCGTGGTGGCTCATGCCTTAATCCTAGCACTCTGGGAGGCCGAGGCAGGTGGATTGCCCTGAGCTCAGAGGTTTGAGACCAGCCTGAGCCAGAGTGAGACCCTGTCTCTACCAAAAAAGAAAAGCCGGGCATTGTGGCAGGTGCCTGTAGTCCTAGCTACTTGGGAGGCTGAGGCAAGAGAATCACTTAAGCTCAAGAGTTGGAGGTTGCTGTGAGCTGTGATGCCATAGCACTCTACTGAGGGCCACAAAGTGAGACTCTGTCTCAATAAAAAATAAACAAAAGAAAAAGAAATGAAAATTTAAAAAAAACACACTTCAAACTAAGATAATTGAAAGCCAATTGAACGCAAAATTAAAAAAAAAAGTATAGGATAATAGAAAAGTAAAAAATATTTCTCTCTTTATTCATAGTACCTCTTTTCAAAGTTAACCACTGTTAATAGTTTTGGGCATCTTTCCAAAAAAAATTTAATACCTAAGATCTTCATGTAATACATGCTCTTTTAAATGTATACAATAGGAATTACATAATATGCAGTATTTATACCCTCCTTTTTAAATTTAATAATATATTTGGAACATTTTCCATATCAACAATACAGATTTACACACTCTTTTTAATGACTGAATTACATTTAATCATATGGAAGTACTTTATTTAGCCAGTGTCAGTAAACATTTAGATTGTTTGATCTTCTTTTTCAATAAAAATTGCTGCAATGATCATTTACACAAATACTTTGGCATTATGTTATAGATATAAATGTAGGGTGAATTTCTTTTCTTTCTTTTTTTTTTTTACTGTTAACATTTGTTTACACTCAACTTTTTTTGCTTTTATTTCTCACCATATTAATTTTTTTTAAATTTCAGATTAACATGCGGGTACAGATGACGAGGTTACCTTGTTTGCATTTGTTAGATACATTCCAAGTTGTAGTTGTGGCTTTCTTTAATTTTAATGTCTCATGCTACTTGTTTTTGATTCAGAATGAATTCAAGTTGTTATCCTGGCCAAGTGACATAAAGTTGGGTGAGCTTTAAATATTAATATTTAACCTCTTTCTTTTTAATGATTACTAGAGCTTTTAGCAATAAAAGTGAGAAAATGAAAGGGAACTATAATAGATTTCTGTCCTAAAATGAGTATTCTTTGTAAGATTAAAAGTGGAGACAAGCTGAGATCCTGAGTTACAGATCCAAAGGTCACATCACAGCCAGCATCAGAAAGTCACAGCACTAGTTTAAGAAAAGATAGAAGATAAACTATTGAGGCTATCACTCTCAAAGGCTGTTCTTTTTCTTTTGGGGGGTGTGTGTGTGTTTTCTTTTGGGGGGCGGTGTGTTTCATAAGGAAATTACATTGTGTTCAGTCAAACATACAGGGGAAAAGTCTTTTCTTTTTAAATCATGAATTGTGTTTATAAAAACAAGTAGAATAATATAATGTGCGTCCTTTAGCCTGAGAAACAAAACACTATAACTGTAATTGCTGCCTCCCAGTACCCTTCATTCATCCTTTCTCCAAAAAGTAACATTCTCTGGAATTTGCTGTTTACCGTCCCATGCACGTGTTTATTATCCTTTGTAAAACTTGCATTGAAAGGGTGTTTTAAAACCTTGTTTAGAAGGTATGTATTCTGCAATTTGTTCTTTTTGTTTAATATTTTAAAAATGCTTATTTAGTTGGTACATTTCATTCATTTTTAACTACTTTGTGGCATTTCTGTCTCTATTCCATATAGCATTTAAATATCTTCTGCTGACTGAAAGTCTTTTTAGCTGAATATTTTGAGGGACAAGAAAGAAGAATCTATTATGCCATTTTTAAAGTTAGACTAGGAATGTTGTTTTGACTTTGAAAAAGCCAGTTTCCTTTTTTGGTGTGGAATGTCCTCGTTTATCATATTTCTGGGAAAACCCTTTGTACTTCCAGTGAAAAGGCAGAGAAGAATAATGTTTTATTACACAGATGAACATATCTTGTGCAAAATGCAGAAAACGTCTACCATAATACAGCAAGCTCGTGAAGGATTGAGCTGCCGAAGTAAAAGCTTAGTTTACTAAAATTCTCAGATTTTTCAAGTACAGACAAGCTGTGGATGGAAACTTGTTGGCATTAAATCATTGTTTCTTTTTTGTGTGTGTTTTGAATTATGTGCAATTTGGGGACTGTGTGTTTTATTTTGTAAAAGGGTATGTACAAAGACTGTTCTTGAATTTTGTATGGTTTTATGGAGCAAGCAAAAGATAAAGTGTAGAAACGAGGAGAGGTGCTTTTTTGAGCCAGATGGTGTGATATAAATATTTGTTTTAATAATCTTATGTATTAGTTAGTATATATTCTTATTTTGTGGTCATTGTTTTAAAAAGGCACCCTTTGATCATTTTTTTTTATCTTCTTAATTCATGCCGTTGTCTTTCATTTGCAGCATTCTTGATAATAGTTGGAGCATTTTTGCAGAATACACAGTATAGCGCTTCATTCAGGTTGTCCCTCCAAATGATTTGCTATAATGCATTAAACAGAATCGCTGAGGCAGCAAGGGAAACACTAATAAATGGGATGCTTTCCAGGGACTGTAGCTAAGACAAAGCAAACACAAGCCAAAGTTAAAACGAAAAAGTTAGGCACCCAAGATGTAGTCTGGCCAAATACACTATTAACAGTGAATATCTCATTCTCATTAAATTAATTGTGATCTAGGCAATTTGAACCATCAGATTGTTAAAAATGGAGACCAGTTTTTAAGCATATTAGAATTGTTGTGCAAGAATGGTTTTTTGGCTAAAACTTATTTATGATGAAAAATTATCTTTGCCTTTTTTTATTGGATACATTCCATTGCCTCAAGAATGATTATATTCAGCTATCTGTCTCTTCAACTGTTTCTTCCATGGTTCTGAGAGAAAAGGGGCTGAATGGACCTCTAGTAATGGAGGAAATATATATATATATATATATATATATATATATATATATATATATATGTGATAAATATTTTACATATAAATGATTAGATGTCAAGAGGAAATAGGGTATTGCTATTTGTGAATTTTTTTT
>CAUYRH010034760.1:0-21040 GCA_963574655.1 Perodicticus potto
TCAAGCTGTCACCCTGGATAGAGTGCCGTAGCATCACAGCTCACAGCAACCTCCAATTCCTGGGCTCAAGCGAGTCTCTTGCCTCCACCTCCCAAGTAGCTGGGACTACAGGCGCCCGCCACAACGCCCGGCCATTTTTTGGATGCAGCCATCATTGTTGTTTGGCAGGTCCGGGCTGGATTCGAACCCGTCAGCTCAGGCGTAAATGGCTGTCACCTTAGCCCGTTGAGCCACAGGCGCCAAGCCAATATGCACTCTTTTTTCTGCCAAGTTAATTATAGAACACGCAACCGCAAGAAAGCTTCAGGGATAGGCTGTGTGTGTGAAGTCATTATGTGCAGCAAATATTATCAGTTGGGATTTAAAGTATAATTTATGTATTTTACTAAAACAGAAGCGGACAGACCAAACAGTAGGCAAACACTAGCAAGGCCAGCTTGCCTTCCCCTTGTGCACTCTGACAAGCCCCTCCTGGATGGCACCAGGCCCGGGGTGGGGAGCCTTCGGCCTTAAAGCCTTAAAGTCACCCTTTGTCTGAGTTCAAACTTTATAGAACAAATTCTTTCATTTTTATTAATACTTTTTTGTTTGTCTTTTATAATTTTCTTTTATTTTGAAAATGAACATATTTAAAATGCCAAAGAATAAAATAAGTTTTAGTGAAGTAGTCCTCCTATCTTGACTGGCATAACTAGAACATTAGTAAGTTGTAAGGACTAAACCAATAGTGCTATGCTCACGATTTAGTTGTAACTTCCCCTGCCTGACTGGCACCACTACCTCATGAGGCTGGCTGGTAAGAATTTATGGGAGTCAAGTGCCCCAGACTCTAATCAGCTCTTGACAACAATGCACTGTGTTTCTGTTTGGAGTGGAATTTGGGAACAGTTGTGTACACCTTAAGAGTATGTTTTAATTCTGTGTGCTTACCAGGCCATCCTGTCAAAGACCAAGAGAAAACTGAAGAAAAACAAAAAGATTTTGTAGTGAAGATTGGGAATTGCAATATTATGTTGTTTCTGCTAAAGATGAGATGCTTTGCTTGCTTTGTAATACTACAATATCAACATTCAAGAAATTCAATGCTCACCAGCGTCAGGACCACAAATATTTTAAATTAGAGGGAAAAGTGCAAAAGGCTGTATTGAAGAAATTAAAAGATGAAAAGCAACAGCAAAGACATTTCTTTCAAGCAGCAATAAGACCTGGAAATAATGCCACTAAAGCAACTTATAAAATAGCTTACACATTTGAAAGATCGAGAAGCCACTCAGAGATGTAGAAATTGTGAAGGAAAGCGTTGTTGAAGTTGTAGGATGCTTAGATCCCGTAAACTTTCAAAGTTCAAACAACTGCCTCTTTCAAGGAGAACTGATCAGCAGTATGAATTAGCATTCAAGTTAACAGAACAACTTCATGCAGTACTTCAAAAGAAAAAAATATATTATTCAATGACTTTGGATGAATCAACGGATACTACTGACTCAGCACAGGTTTTACGCATCATTCAAGTCATAACAGAACGTTTTCTTTGCTAGGAAGAGTTACCTGATTTGGCCACTCTTGTGGACAAAACAGAGGGAATATATATCTTCAATGATTTTCAAGATCAATGTCATGAAGTTGGGCTGAATTCGGTAAATTTCGTGAGGTTATGTACAGACGGTGCACCTGCCATGACAGGAAAACGTGGAGGGTTTATTGCACAGATTAAAAAAAGTATTAAGCAGATCCAGAGGCTCTCATTTATTTTCTTGGTGTCTCGCATCAGCAAAATCTCTGTGTCAAAGCCACTCCTGATATTTTACTGACACTCTGTAAGAAGCTGTAAGTATTGTTTGTATTTGTGCAAATGTAATATGGTGTGGTTGGTTTCATAACATGCTAGAGTTGCACGCTGAGGTATCCCGTGTGGATTTGCAGTATTCTAAAGTGTATTGGCTATCACAAGGACAGGTGTTAGTGAAAATTCTATCTCTGTGAGAACAGACACTTCAATTTAATGAAGAACAAAATGGGTAAAGTGAATTACTGAAAGATTTCTATAGGAATGCAACATTTCTGTGTGATATCATATCAAATCAATATGACCTGAATATTTCTTGCAAGGTAAAAACTAAGTCTATGTTATGATATGTGGGAAAGAATCCAAGCATTTCCAAAAAAGGCAATCTGTTTTCAAGACCCTTCTTCAAAAGGAAATTGAGGATGAACATTTTCCCCAATTAACAAAGATCATTGAAGAGGAGGATGTTATATGTGAATCCTCTGAAGTATCTGCAGCTGTTATAAACCTATTAATTGGTGAATACAACGAAAGGTTCACTGACTTTCAGAGTCATGACTTCAGTCAAATCAGTATTTCAGTCTCAGCTAGGTAATATCACCAAGGCACTTAAACAGCTACAGATGGAATTGATTGAGCTCTCAGTAGATGAAATATCAAAATCATTGTTTGATGCTAAGAAATATCCAGTCGAAATATGGGAAAAGACAGCACATTACCCATACCTTCCACAACATGCCCCCCAAAATGCTTTCCTGCTTTTCAAGCACTTATTGCTACAAATCTACATTCTCCTACCCTAAACCAAATCAAGATGTCCTGAAGGTCCCAAATGCCTGACAGCCACCTAGAGGATCAGCGGAAACTGCATGCTGCAACCAAACATTCAAATGATTTCCAGCAAAAAGCAAACACGACAAAATCATGAAAAGGTTGGTTAACTTGAAAATTAACAGTTTCATTTCTTGAAATTACTAAGTTTGTAGTAGTTAGATTGTTATAAAATAATGTATGTATTTAAGCACATCTAATTGAAGCTTCTTGAATGCACCTGATTTGATTGTAGCTAATTTAATTCGACCTTCCAACATGGAAAGTTTCCCCGGCCCTGGTCAAGGCCAACAGCCGAGTGAGCACAAGGAGGTTGTCCTGTGAAATTCCATTATGAACTGCTGTCTTCGCCCCTTAGACATTGCATATCACTAGACCTGAATCCTGAATCTGGCATCTTTTTTTCTTTTGTCCTTTGAATCTAATCTAAATGTCCTTTGCCCCATTTATATTGAGCTTTTACTGCTATGGCACCATAACAAATGCATAAACTCTGCATGCTGAACACTGTTCGCTATGAAAGAAGAATTTATGGGTCATGGTTTATGAGAAGGGGCATTCCATATGTATTTTCTAGGAAGAAAGGTATTATTACATGAATATAAACTAGCACCACCTATAAAGTTCATAACTATGATGTTTTTATGATTTTCAGTTACTTGAAAAAAATTTTAAATTTTACCCTAAATATTTATTTTTTTATTATCTTTTTTTTTTCAGTTTTTGGCCGGGGCTGGGTTTGAACCCGCCACCTCTGGCATATGGGGCCGGCGCGCTACTCCTTTGAGCCACAGGTGTCGCCCTACCCTAAATATTTAAGTCATTTTTTATTTTATTGTGCCTTTCCATACATTTTAACAATTGATCTGAATCTTAAACACACGCAACACACCCTCTCACATACACGTAAGTGCCTGTACACACAGAGGCAAAAAACAAAGTATGTAGAACATAAAATAATCATTCTTCTCGCTTCTTGGGAGCAGTCATTCATCAGATTTTTAAAATAATATTTCCTATGTTTTTATTATTTCCTATGATATGTGTGTATTATGAAGATATTTTATTCTCTTTTGAATGTTTTCAGAATTCCCACTAGTGAGATCAGATGAAGTGTATGCTCTGACTTGCCCTCACTCAGTTTTAGGTCTTGAGATCCAACCACGCTGACATGGATAGTTGTGTAATATCTCGTTTTTGAAAAGCCACAACCGTCCTGCTCTTTTTGGCGGTGGATATCTGAGTTGTTTCCTATTTTTAGCTACTATAAATAATGGTACAAAATGTGTGCAGATGCCTTTGCACAAGCAGTAATTATTTAAGAAGCACAGTAAAACTTGCCGCATACCATGTGCTACTCAAGTTCACCAGGTAACTCATCACTTTTTCAAAGTGTTTTTGGAAACTGCCTCTCCCGGCAGAGGTGGCCCACCCTTCTGCATCCTCACACACTCACCAGACATTAGATTTTGGCCCATCACATGGGTGCAAAGTAGTATCTCCTCAGAGTTGGAACCTGCACTCCCCCCAGCAATATTGACAATAGGCAGCTTGTCCTATATTTATTGGCAGTCTGTGCTTCCCGCTGTATGAAATACTTCCTCAGATATTTTCCTATTTTCCCTTTGATTTGTTTGAATTTTCCTTATTGATTTGTAGATGTTGTTTATGCACTTGTAAAGAACAATTTTTTTTTTGTAAACAATATATATGGCAAAGGTTTCCTCACTTTGTGGCTTTTTTCTCTATGTGGTATCATTTTTGACTGAGTAATGCATTGCACACAACAAAATTAAACCATTTCAAGTGCAAAGCTGAAAGAATTTCGATAACTAAAAACACCCAAACAACCTTGTAATCACCTATATTTAACGTAATTATTTCTATGTTGACGTATAAAGCTACCATCTCACTCTTTGGTGCCCATTTTTCCCATCAATTCTTTGTTCTCTTTTCTTCCTTTTCTGCTTCATTTTTGCTTTGCTTAGTCATTTTTATGATTCTATTTTTCCTCTTTTTGGTGCCTTCGCTATAGCTTTTTAAATCCAGTGATTGCTTTGGGACTCATCACACATCATTAACTCGTGACAGTCTACCTTTGATGGGAGCACACCCTTTCACATGTAGTTAATTTCCATTTCCCATCCTGAAATTTATACAGTTGTTATCCCATATTTGCCATGTATAGGCATTTAAATCCTCATGATATATTATTTACTTGCAGGGTTACTATTTTCAGTACTTTTCATTTATTTCTGCAGATGCACATACTTGTTTTGGGGATATCGATTAGAAATATCATGATATTATTCAGCAATGGACAGAAACCATGTTATTGTGCCTTCTCTTTTCCTCCCCGTCTTGTCTTTTTCTTGCCTCCTTCATTTTTCATTATATTATTTTACTGGGTGTTTTACAGAAATTACCTCCCATATCTATTTCAATAATGTCTGAGTTATGCACTGTCTTTATTCTCCTTACACCTGGGGTTTTCTAATCTCTAATACATCTTTCAAGATAGTTAAAATTTAATCACCTTACGAGTATAGGAGAAAGAAGATTGGCTACAAAATCAGACCATCCTGACTTTCATACTAGTTACATCTGTTCTTGTCTGGAAACGTTGGTAAATAATACACCTTCTTTGCCTTCTTTGAGCTTTATCTTCTGATATGTAAAACAGGAACATAATATTAAATTGCATAATGTAAAAAATCAGGCTAAAAGACATACAGTAGGCATTCAATAAATATTAATGACTCTTTTCTTCCTACAAAATTTAATAAGGGAAGATTTTAATAAGGCAGATTTTAATAAGGGAATTGCATCCACCCAAGCAGAATATTTGAGATAATGGGGAAGCACATTTTTACCAACCTGTCTCATTGGCTTTACTGTGAGCCTAACACTGTGTGTGTGTGTAGTTAGGGCGGGATGTAAAGTCAGTATCCCTTTAGCATGGGGGTGATACGCTATGCTCTAGCAAGGAGCCAGACTTGGAGTTAGAGACAAAATCACGGATTTAACTCGAACAATATCTTGTTTGTTCAACTACAACATTCATCAAGTCCTTTGATTTCAATGAGCCTCACTCTTTTTTTTTTTTTTTTTTTTTGCGGTTTTTGGCCAGGGCTGGGTTTGAACCTGCCACCTCCGGCATATGAGGCTGGCACCCTACTCCTTTGAGCCACAGGCGCCGCCCTTCACTCAGTTTCTTAATCTCCGAAATGCAGAGGACGATAACACCTTTAATGTAATGTGAATTTCTTTCTTTTCTTTCTCTCTTTTTTCTTTTTTGAGACAGAGTGCTACACTGTTGCCCTGGGTAAAGTGCTGTGGCATCATAGTTCACAGTAACCTCCAACTGTCGGGCTCAAGTAATCTTCCTGCCTCAGCCTTCCAAGTAGATGGTACTACAGGCAACTGCCACAATGTCCAGCTAATTTTTTTATTTTTAGTAGAGATGGGGTCTATCTCTTGCTCCGGCTGTTCTCCAACTCCTGAGCTGAAGCAATCCACAGCCTTAGCCTCCCAAAGTGCTAGGATCATGGTGTGAGCCACTGTGCCCGGCTCATATAATGTGAATTTCTACATTTTTCAGACTCTCTGATTTTATAATTGGGAAAGTAAACTATATATTTATTTGTATATGAATAAAAGGATAAACTGGCATAGCATTTTACTTTATAATATAATCACATGGATAATTTTAGAAATGCAGTTACTATGAAGGGAATATTGTCAATAAATAATGACTGGGAGGTTTTTGGTTGAAATGGGTAGCTTCTTGGGGGAGCAGTAATAAAGACCACATCACTGTCCTCTGGTTTCTTACAGTGCTGAGTTTGGTTGACGTATGTTCCTGTGCCGTGAAATTGTGCCTTCTAAACTGAGAGCCACACTTTGGTGTGTTTGTTTTATTTCTCTTCTGCACGCTGCCACACTCACTGCTGCTCACAGCGCCCTTTGCACTGCAGTGCACTTGGCCACCTCATTACTAACCGCTTCCTCTCATGTAGCTTCACACGCCGTGGAAGGCTATTGATTTCCTTTAGAGTGGGGGGTTCAATACCATCATTGAACCAACTCATGATTATTACTGCAAATTAGCAATAATGAACCAAACTATGCTGTTACCAGTTGACTGAATGATTATGAGTATGACACATTTTTTAACACCAAAGTAAAATTAATTTACCTACTTCTGCTTGTTAAAAGAAAAGCAACACTGTTTGAACATCTCGTTTTAAGGGAAGTTGTGCCAATTTCCTCCAACTCCCTTGTTCTTATAGTATGACATGGGATAAATTATTAATGTACTGGAAGAAATGTAATATTTACCACTGTTCCTTGGTATCTCTAACTTTTCAACCAAGCGTATATTGTTTTATGTCTTATTTCATGGCTAATAACAATTAAACTAATAATTACTATATCATTGAATGAACCAGTGAATACAGAGAGCTGTCAGTGTTTAATTTTTTTTTTTTTTTTTTTTGCGATTTTTGGCCGGGGCTGGGTTTGAACCTGCCACCTCCAGCATACGGGGCCGGTGCTCTACTCCTTTGAGCCCCAGGCACCTCCCCAGAGTTCAGTTTTTGCGTACAAAACTAATTCTATTTATTCCCGAAAACATCAATAGTGCTTCTTTCTCGTTGCTCACATCTGCACTACTTTTCCCTTCTTGGAATACAGATTCCAACTCTGCTACTGAACTGGGATGAGATTTTGGAATTTGCTTCACCACCTGAGCTTTTTTATTCTGCTCACCTTTGCAGCATTTGGAAGCACAGAACACACTTCTCCTCGGTTCCTGTGACTCTCCGCCTCCCAGCTCGCCACCTCCCTCTCTGCGATCCCACCTTCTGGATCCCCCCAGCTAGTTGCTCTCTTTTCCTCCTTCAACAGTCTTTTCATGTTGACATATCTTTGCATTTTACAATCAGCTGTCATCTTTTCCCTCGAAATTCTTGGCAGCATCACCTTCTCCTCAGCCTCAGCGATGTCTCCAAGCCAGTCCCTCCTTCTTTTCAATCTTGTCTTTTCCTTCCAGACTTCTCTGGGCAGGTGCCTTTCAGACATTTCCATATCAATGTCCCCCAGATGATGGAGACGCACTTTATTAAAGAAAGAATCCTGTCGTTATCTGTTCGAGCATCACTCCTGCGACACACGGCTTGACGATGAGCACCACTAAATACCCTCCAGCCCCGAAGAGATAAATGCATACATCGTTGCCTTCTCTCCTGCAACTGCTAATCAGCTTGGCTGGTTGCTCAAGTTGGACAAGTTAGTTGGTTGGCTAAGTCCGCTTTACATAGACCTGCTCTATCAGCACCTGCTCGGGATGTATCGCCACACTCCTGACTCTTCCTTGGTTATGTCTTCATCTATTCACCCGCAAGTATGGATTGAGAGCTGAGAGCATGCCCAGTATTAGTGAGGGTTCTATGTAGAGAAGATCTTTAGCTGTCCGAGGGAGGAGGAGTTTTAGGCGAGTAAACGCATACTTACACAGCATAAGTTCTGGGTAGAGATATACGCAGGACAGCACTGGCACAAGTGTGGCCAATTCCACAGCTGGCTAAGGGAGTGAGGTCTCAGTAGAGATCTGAGTTATTTCCAAACACTGGGGAAACTGCAGGTGATTAAGAATGGCTGGAGCGCAGAGCTGCCGAGAATAGTGGGGAGGGGGCGGAATTTAGAGGGTGGCCAGGACCAGATGAAGAAATGTCTTCTCCACTGAGCCAAAGAAGTTAGAGTTATCTTAAAGCAGATAAAGAGCCCCTGAGAGAATGTACCAAACAGGATTGACGCCATCCATCCCTATCTCTTTACAGTGCCCATTCCGACAGTTGTCTGGGGGCATCATTTAGTGTGGACGTAGTTTAAGGAAACAGGAAGAGTCAGGTGCAGTGGTTCACACCTGTAATCCTGGCACTCTGGGAAGCCAAGGAAGGTGGAACTCCTGACCTCAGGAGTTGGAGACCAGCCTGAGCAAGAGTGAGACCCTGTCTCTACTGAAAAAATAAAAAATAGCCAGAAATTGTGGCAGGGGCTGGTAGTCCCAGCTACTCGGGAGGCTGAGGCAAGAGGATCTCTTGAGCCCAAGAGTTTGAGGTTGCTGTGAGCTGTGACACCATGGCACTGTATGCAGGGTGACACAGTAAGACTCTGTCTCAAAAAAAAAAAATACACAGACACCTAAACATATATAGGTTGAAATATTCTGGAGCTTGCCACAATAATTTTAAAAGCAGAAGGATGGTGGAACAAAGAGAAGGCTTTGAGAGATAACAGGCAGATTGAAGATTGGGAACTGGATATGGGATTAAATGTCAATTCATCAATTCATTCAATGTAAGGCATGCATTAGAAGGCACAGGTAAGACTGGAGGCTTGCTTAATTATGTGGACAGTGGTGTCTTTGATTGAGGAAACAAAAGTAGAAGAAGGTGAAGATCTGAGGGAAATAATAAATTGAATTGTGAGCATTTTTATTTCAAGAGGTTTTTGTTTTGGTCAGAGAAAACTCCCAACAGCTTGTAAGATCAGGACGCTAGAGAGCTCTGTGGTGAACCTAGGAATTTGGGAGTTATCAGGCACTGGTATAGATGTGCTACTGGGGGCCATGAGAATGGGTGATATTTTTCAGCGTTTAATATCCCAGTCTTACCATTCTCTGCCCCAACTCAGTTTAAGGGACGTCCAACCTTTCAGTTTTTGTGCTCCCCCATTGGAAGAAAAAGGCTTGTCTTGGGCCACATTTCAATATACAAACACTAATGAAAGCTGATGAGCAAAAGAAAAGGTCCGTGCATAATTTTCCTGATACCTGACACCACACATAAGCCAGAAAGTCCTCACATAATCCACATGCAGCGTGGAGGCGGCAGGTTGGACACCCCCAGATACCGGCACCCTCTTCCTAAGACGAGGGCTCTATATTCTATTCCATCATTCTGTTCCGCCAGATGGGTCTCATGAAGGTATGGGGATGGACTGAAATTTGAGTCTCTTAACTCGATGTTCAAAGTGTCTCACCACTTGGTCCATATCGATTTTCATCTCTTCCAAAAGGCAACCCTGAATCTTTGCATATGGAACCCATCTCCCCCTCTTCTAGCTTCTTTGTTAAGGCTGTGGGAGTATGTAACAGCAACAGCAGCAATTCTATAATCCCTGTTGTACTGCAATGTATTTAATTGTGTTTGTTTCATTGCAATGGATCTATAAAATGTTCTCTTGAGTGCAGTGTTTGCACTTCACAAATGAATTTATTTGTGGGAATTAATGGCAAATTTTATTCGCTCAATGCCAATTGTTCTAAAAACTGAATTCCATTTCTCATTTTGAATTGCAGAAATTTTAAAGAGATCCTTTAGTTCTAACAGCGCATTTTCCAGGAAAAAACCAAGGCCAAAAGTTATTTGCTCTAAGTTGTGAAGCAATTATTAGCAAAGCAGATGTGAACACCAGCTCTCGGTGTGACACAAAACTGAAGTGAGCATTAGGTGCACTCACATGGTTAATGTGACTTTGGTGAAATCCACGTTGAAGGTTACCAGATAAATAAAACATACACAAAAAATGTTGATGGAGACGTTTCAACTAGAAATTTACTGACATGAGCAGTCTATAAATAAAATGTGTTATATTTATACACACAACCACACATCCCCTACCACACACATGCATTTCATGATAATCAACATGGCATACAATAGCTTACTGGTTAGGAAAATATATTTTTTCTGATTTTTAATAATAGGGCTTTGGTTTAGTACCCATAGCTCTGTGGTTAGGGCACCAGCCACATACACCAGGGCTGGAAGGTTCAAACACAGCCCAACCCAGCTAAACAACAATGACGACTACAACAAAAAAATAGCCGAACGTTGTGGCAGGCACCTATAATCCCAGCTACTTGGTAGACTGAGGTAAGAAAATCACTTAAGTTCAAGAGTTTGAGGTTGCTGTGAGCTGTGATGCCACAGTACTCTACCGAGGGTGATATAGTGAGACTATGTCTCAAAAAAAAAAAAATAGTGTCTCATTTCAACATTCCTGGTCTCATCTGGCATCTTTAAAATATCTCCCTTAAAATTGCATGATCTTACGTTCTCAAGTAATTGACAAAGGTCAACTACATCTGCCCAGCACTGATGATGAAATTAGCTCTAAACTAGAGAATTTACCTTCATAAACAGCTATTTCTATGAATATGGGAAAATCTATTGTTATATTTATTGAAAATAAATATTATTTAAAAATAAATCTATAGTTTAGATCCCTTGGAAAAGATCACAATATCTTGAAAAAGCATATTACCTATTACTCACAGTCTTCTACCTGGAAATGATATTTCAGAATTCCAATACACATTGGGCATCATTCTGAATCAGGTGCTTTGTCCTGGATGCCCTTTAAAGCATCCAAGATAATGTTAACATGAAGAATGATTTTTCATTAAATTTACCAGCCAATGTACTTAAATGTATATGGAGAGCAATGCTCCCCTTCTCAAAGAAACTGCTAGTTCCATTTACATATTTATAAATGTTATAGGCTTTAAGTTTTAAACTGCACGGTTTATAATTTATACCAGAGAGCTTGACACCATCTTCTGAGAAAGAAAAAATTCTTATTTTAATGTGACTTTAACTTCATGGACCCCACAGTCATTTTAAATTTTGCAAACACAGCAAATGAGTGGCTGTTTTTAATTTTCCCTTAGGCAGCCCCTATCTGTACCAGTGCCAATGCGCTCTGGACACAAGCTTTGTGTAGGTAGCCTGTAATCTATTAGTTGTGAGGGTCAGCATCGAGAGTTGACTGCCGACTAGTAACAGAGAGGAAGGTAATTATCTGGGTAACAGGAAAAATAAAATCAGACTCAAATTATCAAAGTGATTGCTTTGTTTGGAAGGGAAGACCTGATCGGCACAAAAATGACAGCGAGAGGTTAAGTTGTACGAGATTGAATGACAAGGCTCCTGCTGGTCAGCCAGGTCAACTGTTACACTGTGCTAACAAGGGCAAGGGCTCAGATTAAATCCCCAAGTGGGTGGCTAACTTTGCTTTGATCTGTGGCCACAGAGTTTCACCTTTCATTTCTGCTGTTTCTGAATACACTTATTAGAGAAAGCAATTCTTAATATATAGGAAAAGAATTACAATTATTTACAGAGATGTATATAGAGAAAATTGGGGAAAATGATAATTTATAATATTAACGTAAGAAACTTGGAAATAAATTATAGTCATTCAATCACAAATAACAGCTTCTCCCATAAAAATACCATCTGAAGAGCCTTCATTCAGTTCTCTGATAGGACCCCAGTAGAGTACAGCACTGGTTTAAAGATGTATGTTACTATAGCTAGGATTCTACATTTTCTTTCAAATACACCAACTTGTCCTCCTTTGTTAAAGTTAGGCAAATAATATGGACTGGTATTCTGTTAACCAAATCAATTAGTAAATTGTTAACACAAAATGCTCCAAACTTTGGTCTCGCCAATAGCTAAGGGCACAATTCGGCTGTAGCTCTCACAGGAACTAGGCTAGGGGTTATACTGTTCACGGAGGATGCAATGAAGGGTTTGCAAACTATTTGTGCCTCTAAGGGTTATCCTTGGTTTCTGCTTTTAGAAAGAGTATTCAAAGGTGGGCGGCGCCTGTGGCTCAAAGGAGTAGGGCGTAGGCCCTATATGCCGGAGGTGGTAGGTTCAAACCCAGCCCTGGCTAAACACTGCAAAAAAAGAAAAAAAGGTACAGCTTTTCTTATAACATGCATTTAGCTCATTCTTGAGCTTATTATCCTAACTGTACTTTCCTTTGCTTTAATTACATCTATTTTCCCTAGACTACTGTAAATGTTTCTGTACGTTGCTGCTAATTGTTTCTGAGTGAGGTAAGCTGGCTAAACCTAATTGAATAAATGAGTTAAAACTAATAAGAAAAGTAATTGCAGACACAGTGCCTTCAGGGAATTAGATAAGACTCATTTTTCCATCCTTCTTTTTCCTTCTCTTTTTCTGAAATTCCAGGAAAAAGTGTTAATACTTACTACATAAAATGCATTGCAAAATGCCTTGGAAAGAATCTTGCCAATACACTGAAATTAAGAGAGGCTAAACCAGCTAAAAGGCAGTGTTATTATTCCTGCCTCTCAGAGAACCACAATACAACTCTGAATAACAATAGATCAATTCACCCCACTGGTACTTGGATACATGTTTATAATAATTAATATTATTTATGACAGTTTGTATTGAATATTTACCTTGACAATGAGACAATCAGGATAAAGTGCTATTTTGTTTTGTTTTATTTCCTACCAGCTAATTTTCATTTACAGATCGCTAAAAACCATGGGGATATATGTTTAGGATTTTATAAGACATCACAAAATTATGCCCTGAATGAAATGAATTGCAGCAAACCCACCAATGAATAAATTTGTGCTGGGACCATGGGCATTTGAAAATAAGATATGTATTATGTCCAAAATAAATTTAGGATTTACGAGGAAGGAAAATCAATTAACTGAAGAATTCTACATAATTTTCAGCTAAAACATTAAAGATGGGCATGGTGGCTCATGCCTATAATCCTAGCCCTCTGGGATGCCTAGGCAGGTGGACTGCCTGAGCTCACAGGTTTGAGAGCAGTCTGAGCCAGAGCAAGACTTCGTCTCTTTAAAAAAAAAAAATAGCCAGGTATTGTGGCAGGTGCCTGTAGTCACAGCTACTTGGGAGGCTGAGGCAAGAGGTTCGCCTCAGCCCTAGAGTTGGAGGCTTTGCTTTGAGCTATGATGCCACAGCACTCCACTGATGGTGACAAAGTGAGACTCTGTCTCAAAAAATAGAAAAACTCCATTTAAAATGAAAGCCCACCATAATACAGTAATTATATCTCGGCCACCATACAGATCACCCCCACATTATTATCAGAAATATCATCAGTGGCAGTGACATCAATTAACCATATCTTTATAACTTCACAATTTCATTGAAGCCTGTCCTCTGCCTCTTTGCCCATGACCATTGCTTTGCATGAAGCCTGCATCTGATTCTGTCTGGACTTTCCAACTCCTCTGCTCAATGTTCTCTAAAAGTCCCCAGTTTGCTTCCCAAAGTTGACATCCGACTGGCACCTTCTCTGTTAACAAACAGCAGTAGTAGTGGCAACAAGTAAAAGTCTTTACTTCCAGAATAAAATACCAATGCTTTAGCTTATAATATTTAACATCCTCCAATGCAGTTATTTATCAATTCATTAACTCCATCAAATAAAATGAGTGGCTATAGGCACAACTTCTGTCAGCATACAGTAATAATAATCAGGTCTGATGCTAAGAAGACAAAATTTTTTAAAAACTCCACCATGGATTGTTGTAGGATCAAGGAAACTAAAAAGTGCTGGCCAAAAGCGAGTGACCTGAGTGCAGGAAATGTTTCTATGAGACTCTAACCTTAAAACTTGGCCTAATGCATGGAGACAAGTAAACTTGGATAAGGTGAAGTGATAAGGAAAAGGTTTACTAAAAGTTCCTTCTAGTAAAAGGAACAGCGTTTCCAAGGGGGTCTGGCTGGGAACAGCACTGTGTGCTCAAGAAAGTAACAAAGTCGGTGTTGTTGCCCAACAGGGAAGGTCGGGGACAAGAACCCAGAGAAGCAACAGGGAAGGTCAGGGGATAAGAACTCAGAGGAACCATCAGGATCAGCCTGGGGCTAGACACTGCCCCACCATGCAGGGCACTGTGGAAGTGAGGCAGGTTTCCAGCTGACAGGGGAGAAAGGTGGCATGTAATTGCTTCTGAAAAGATCGCTGAAGAACTGAGCAGGGATTGACCTTCCCTGACCACACTCCATTCCTTCCAGGACAGAATTGACAGCACCTCAGGCTTCAGCAGGGGCAAATGGGTGTCATGTGTGAATTTGAGAGATCTTTGGTAGGGAGAATTGGCAGTGTGACCAAAAGAAGGACACAGCTGAAAGAGATTTCCATGATGAGGATTATTTACTCATTCAGTTCTGTTCAGTTTCACGTGCCACTGAGATGTCCACTGGTTTATTCTGGCAAATACGAGTTTGAGGATCAGGCACAAGGTGGGAAAGAAGATGGTACGTTTTGGGAATGTCCACATTCAGACAACAGTTGAAGCCTGGACACTGTGTCCATTGTATTTAGACAACAATGAAGCCTGGAGAATGTGGACATTACCTCCGAGAGAATGTAGAGGTGGAAGAGCTCCAGATCTCAGCTTTGCTTTCAGGGGCTCAAAGTGGCATTTGGGGGCTGCGCCTGCCCCATGGCTGGCTTCTGTTTGGCAAGTAGGTCACTATAAAATGGAGTATTTTGATCAGACGTGGAAGTGCCATACTATCTCTAGTTACCAGAGCTCCCACCATGGCCAATCTCATCCCTCTTACCTCTGTGCTTTCTGTCACCTCCCTGGGTCCCTGTAGGCACATGGATTTCAGCCTCCACTTTGATTCCCATCACCCAGGGGTGCAAACATAGATCACCTAGTACGTTGCATTTGTTCCAACTCCTGCCTCAAGTCTGCTTCAAGACTCAGCTCAAAGTATTTTCTCACTGAAGAGTCATTGGTTCCCATCTCTGTCAGTACTTTCTCCATCCTCTATTCCCACATCGGTCTGCCCAGACTCACATTTAATTGCAACTTTTATTCCACGTCTTTACATAAATATCCACCCGATATGAGTATTGCACAGAGTGGTCAGGGACACGTGTTTATTGCTGTGCATCCTTTGCAGCACTTAGCGTAGCATCAGGCTTGGAGGGGCATCCTGGGCCTGCTCACTGAATTTTGCTGCGTGGACTGAAAACATTAGGACTCTAATATCCAATTTTGTGTTCAGGGAGAAACAACATGAGTGATAGGGAATGAGGCATGGACTCTGCTTGCCTTCACTTTTCTTCCCCAGAAGGGGAGAATCTGGAACCACATCAGTAGCACCTAAAGGCACTTGGGGACAGAGATATGGTTTATCTTAAAATATTGATACCTAGGCTCTACCTCAGACTGTATAAGTTGGAATATCCATGGTTATATCCTGGGAATCTGCATTTTCAATTAGCCTTCTGCTGGGTGATACGGTGCCTGGCTAGTGCTACACCTGCTCTTTACTTTTAGTTTTTTCTTGCCTATTTTAAAATTATCCATCTACTCACAACCTATCTGGTTTATGTCCTAATATGCAATTCATTTCAAAACAGACATAGGTAACAGACAAATAATTTTCTCTATTTCCTCCTTTGATAAATGATACACATTTATACTTGTACATATGACTAAACAATTCATACTAAGGTTTTCAGACTCAATAACCTTTTTCTCTCCAAAAGAGAGATTTGGAAATATAGACCATCTTCTTCTAATTAGCAAGGCAGAAACATTTTCATGCATGGCTTTGAACGAAAAAATCACCTACAAAGATAAATAAAGGTTTAAAAATAAACAAGCCCAATTTCAAGTAATATTCACAAGATGGAAATAATGGGCTAATTTAGCATTAAGCATGGATGTGAATTCTGTTTTTTCAATTTAAAAACTTTACAAGTCAAATTTTGGTCTTATTTCTGGCTATTTCCTCTTGTGATATGGAGCCAGCTTAAACTAAAGAAACCAAGAAATATTCTCTCAACTAAAGATAAAAAATGTATACATAATAGTCACGGTGTCTAGTAAGTTTTTTTCCCCCAATTAAAAATCTCTGAGACTTCCCCAAAATTCTCACCATTTTGAGCAGGATCATTCTGGGTCACCCTTTCTAATCTGTGCAGTTGTGCTAGGGTTTTGGTGCTTTTTCTCAGGTTTCCAAGGAGTCTCCAGTGAATTGGATAGAGTCTTGTTTCTGTGTTCCCATGGCTGAAGCCAAATTTGATTGACGAGTGTTTGCAGAGAGCCTTCCATTTGCCCAGGAACTTGGCATAACAAGAAATAACAGTCTCTAGCCACAAAGATATTTACAAATTCATACAATAAATACAGTGCAAGGAGCTCGCAACTAAGACCATCTAAGGCTGTTGAGATCTAATTGAATTATCAAGACCAAGGCATGGACGTGATGAGGACAATATACAACGAAACGAGTTACAATAGATGGAGCTGTGAGTTCTTAGAGGTTTACACCTGACTACATCACTTCTTGCTCCCCTTCCCCTGGACACATTCCTCACACATCTCACCACTTATTCTACTTTCAAAATTAAAATAACATGTTAGGCACTAACAAAAAAAAAATTTAAAACGCAAAACGGTAAAACACTACTTTTAAAGTTAGGGTAATAAAAATCAAGCTGAGATTTATAAAATTTAAACTGAAAATTTCTACAAATCCCTAAAAATGGAACAGAGATTCTAGTGGCTTCGAATATCTCTTGAGATTGCATGAAGTCTGAGTCTCCTTTTGATGAATTTAAATGGTGGTGAGTTTGCAGTGGATCTTTGTAGCCAGGAAGCGTTTGCGACATGGGTTCTCTTTTACCGAACTCCTTTCACCTCCCTTTCTAGGGATATATTGATGGCTTCTCTGCTCCTAAATCAGAGGTTACGCAAAACGTGATCCTACCTTATTCCTTCTTTCCTTCGTTATTTACTTCTTGTTATCTTGTTAAGTTTCTCATTACATGCATGAAAAGCCCAAACCTTCTGCAATGCCCAAAAGGCCTTTTCTGGTCCAGCCACTTCCTCTCCTGCCATTGTCATCTGTTACAAGTTCCTCTTACACTAACCCCTTTCGATTCCCTCTCACTGGAACACACGTGCCACAGCTATGTCCCCAGGGAGGCATGTACTCTCAGTGCAACTCTCATTTCCCATGCACCACTTGGCTGTGTCCCCTAGTTCTGTGCTCACAGTCTGGTGTACCTCTTCCTCCCACCATTTATCAATACATGCATTTGTGTATTTAGACTTGAGATTTCTCATTTATTTTGGGCATTTATTATTTATTCCCAGTCTACCTTAAGGAAATATTCCATTTGTCTGCATGACAAGGGACGCATATGGTAAAATCATAATGTGAAATACAGGGAACATGGTGTGTGTGTGGCCAGCCTACTGGTATGATGGCCCCTGATGGTTCTTTTCTCAGGTGTTCGTGCCCTTGTTCATCTCTTCCCATGAGTGTGGGTTCAATCTAGTGACTTTATTCAAAAGACTAGAGTGTGGCAAAGGTGATAGGTTCTGACTTCAGGGGCTAGGCTCTCAGACATTGTAATATCCACAGTGCTGGCACACACGCTGTATTCTGGCCTATGACAGCAGGTGGAATATACTCCAGACTATGGTGCAGACTTAAAAAGCAGTGGGCTGTCATGTTGGAGGCCTCCACATAGCAAGGCATGGAAGGAAGCCCATCAGACATCGTCAGCAGGGAAATGAAGCTGGTGTCACAACAATGTAGGTGAATTAGAATCCAGCCAACAGCCATTTCTGCTTAGACAGAGAGCCATCCAGTCCAGACTAGAGGTGACTGAAGCCCCAGTGAACACTTGGATGGTTCTTTGCAAAAGACCTTGAAACAAAGGTTCTTGCAGGACCACAATGCTAACTCACAGAAAATGTGAGATAATAAATAGGTGTGGTTTAAATCACTAAGTTTTGTGCTTACTTCTTACACAGCAATGTAGTCAGACAATGAGGAACATAGACCAAGTCAATAAAATTGTACAATGAGGAACGCAGACCAAGTCAGTAAGATTGTACAAAGAGGAACGTAGACCAAGTCAGTAAGACTGTACATGAGGAACATAGACCAAGTCGGCAAGACTGTATAATGAGGGACGTAGACTAAGTCAGTAACATTGTACAATGAGGAAAGTAGAAAAGCCAGTAAGATTGCACAATGAGGGATGCAGAAAAAGCCAGTAAGACTGTAAAATGAGGGACGCAGACCAAGCGAGTAAGACTGTATAATGAGGAACGTAGACAAAGCCAGTAAGACTGTAGAATGAGGGACGCAGACAAAGCCAGTAAGAATGTACAATGAGGGACGCACACACAGCCAGTAAGGATGTACAATGTGGGACGCAGACAAAGCCAGTAAGACTGTAGAATGATGGACGCAGACAAAGCCAGTAAGACTGTATAATGAGGAATGTAGACAAGCCAGTAAGACTGTACAATAAGGGACGCAGAAAAAGCCAGTAAGACTGTACAATGAGGGACGCACACACAGCCAGTAAGGATGTACAATGTGGGATGCAGACAAAGCCAGTAAGACGGTACAATGAGGGACACAGACAAAGCCAGTAAGAGGGTACAATGAGGCATGCAGTGAAAGCCAGTAAGATGGTACAATGAGGGACGTAGACAAAGACAGTCAGACTGTACAATGAGGAACATAGACAAAGCCAGTAAGACTGTTCAAGGAGGAAAGCAGACAAAGCCAGTAAGGCTATACAATGAGGAACGCAGACCAAGTCAGGAAGACTGTACAATGAGGAACGCATACAAAGCCAGTAAGAGGGTACAATGAGGCACGCAGACAAAGTCTGTAAGACGGTACAATGAGGGATGCAGAGAAAGCCAGTAAGAGGGTACAATGAGGTACACAGTGAAAGCCAATAAGACGGTACAATGAGGGACGTAGACAAAGGCAGTAAGACTGTACAATGAGGAACGTAGACAAAGCCAGTAAGACTGTTGAATGAGGGACGCAGACAAAGCCAGTAAGACTGTAGACTGAGGGACGCAGACAAAGCCAGTAAGACTGTAGAATGAGGAACGTAGGCCAAGCCAGTAAGACAGTAAAATGATGAACGCAGACCAATCCACCAAGACTTCACAATGAGGGATGTAGACAAAGCCAGTAAGACTGTAGAATGAGGACCGCAGACAAAGCCACCAAGACTGTACAATGAGGGATGTAGACAAAGGCAGTAAGACTGTAGAATGAGGGATGCAGACAAAGCAAGTAAGACTGTAGAATGAGGGACGCAGACAAAGCAAGTAAGACTGTAGAATGAGGGACGCAGACAAAGCCAGTAAGACTGTACAATGAGGGACGCACACACAGCCAGTAAGGATGTACAATGTGGGACGCAGACAAAGCCAGTAAGACTGCACAATGAGGGACGCAGACAAAGCCAGCAAGTCTGTACAAGGAGGAATGCAGACAAAGCCAGTAAAATTATACAATGAGGAACGTACACCACGTCAGTAAGACAGTACAATGAGGAATGCAGACAAAGCCAGCAAGAATGTACAATGAGGAATGCAGACAAAGCCAGTAAGACTGTAAAATGAGGAACGCAGACAAAGCCACTAAGATTTCACAATGAGGAACGCAGACAAAGCCAGTAAGACTGTACAGGGAGGAACGCAGACAAAGCCAGTAAGACTATACAATGAGGAACACAGACCAAGTCAGTAACACTGTACAATAAGGAACGTAGATCAAGTCAGTAAGACTGTACAATGAGGAACATAGACCAAGTCGGTAAGACTGTACAAAGAGGAACGTAGACCAAGTAGGTAAGACTGTACAATGAGGAATGTAGACAAAGCCAATAGACTGTACAAGGAGGAACGTAGAGAAAGTCAGTAAGACTATACATGAGGAACACAGACAAAGCCAGTAAGACTGTACAAGGAGGGACGCAGACAAAGCCAGTAAGAGGGTACAATGAGGCACGCAGACCAAGCCAGTAAGACGGTACATTGAGGGACGTAGACAAAGGCAGTAAGACTGTTTAAGGAGGAATGCAGACAAAGCCAGTAAGACTGTAGAATGAGGGACGTAGACAAAGTAAATAAGACAGTACAATGAGGGACGCAGACAAAGGCAGTAAAACTGTACAATAAGGAACGTGGACCAAATCAGTAAGACTGTACAATGAGGAACATAGACCAAGTTGGTAAGACTGTACAAAGAGGAACGTAGACCAAGTAGGTAAGACTGTACAATGAGGAATGCAGACAAAGCCAATAAGACTGGACAATGAGGAATGAAGAGAAAGCCAGTAAAACTGTTCAAGTAAGAATACAGAGAAATCCAGTAAGACTATACAATGAGGAATGCGGACCAAGTCAGGAAGACTGTACAATGAGGGATGCAGACAAAGCCAGTAAGACTGCTCAAGGAGGAATGCAGACAAAGCCAGAATGACTGTAGAATGAGGCACGGAGACAAAGCCAGTAATACGGTACAATGAGGGATGTAGACAAAGGCAGTAAGACGGAACAATGAGGGACCCAGACAAAGCCAGTAAGATGGAACAATGAGGGACGCAGACAAAGCCAGTAAGAGGGTACAATGAGGCACGCAGACAAAGCCAGTAAGATGGTACAATGAGGGACGTAGACAAAGCCAGTAAGACGGTGCAATGAGAACTTAGAAACAGCAAGTAAGAGTGAACAATGAGGCAAGCGGACAATGCCAG
>CAUYRH010034762.1:0-54755 GCA_963574655.1 Perodicticus potto
CAATTTTACCAAGAAAAAATAATGAATATAGACATGCAATATAACTGTTTGATGAAATGTAATACTCTAAAAAACAATTATTGACATGGTGGGGGTGGGGGAAGGGGAGAGCAGAGAGAGAAAGAATGAGGGAGGGGTGGGGAAAGGAAGAGCAGAGAGAGGGAAGGAGTGAGGGGGTTGGGGTCTTGGTGTGTGCCACACCTTTTGGGGGCAAAACACGAATTGTAAGAGGGACTTTACTCAACAAATGCAACCAGTGTAACATGGTTTCTTTTACCCTCAATGAATCTCCAACAATTAAAAAAAAAAAAAAGATATACAGCCTTAAATCAAAATTAAAAAGGTAGTATAATTTGAAAAATAATTGAAATTACTTTCATTTTTGAACTTAAAGTGGACATAATCAGACATAACCTTCAGAAAAAGAATGTGAAAATAAAGAGGTAATTTAAAACAAAGGATAATAGTGGGGAAGAAGTCTTATTAAATTTTGAAGCATATTTTAAAACATATTTAATACAACTCAGCACAGTACATAAGTAGATTTGCCAATGAAACTAAATATGCACTTCTAGAAAAAGACTGGGATATATTTGAAATTTTAGAAAATTATATTGGGAGTGTTTTCAAAATATTGTAAATATCAATATGTCTATAAATATTATATGGACAGGTAGGTGATTTGCCATAGGTAAGTTAAAAAGTTAGATTCTTACCTTATGTGTCACATGAAATATTCCCAGATCTGTCAAAGACATGGATTTTTAATAAATAAATAATTGTCATAATTTAAGTTTTTGAGAGTTTGATAATATAATGAGAGAACGACAGTCAAAGTAAAAGGAACTTTTATTGTCTTTCATCCTTAAACAACATCTACAACCGCCTTCTTTACCAAACAATGATAACAATAATCATTTCTGTATGGAAACTTAATAAAGGATTTAACATTTAACAGGCAGGATTAATTATCTTTAATTGTAAAGATTTCTTAAGCTATAAAAAAATTAAAAAGCATGTATGTGATCAACCTCATTACAATATAAAACTAAATACGACTTTATCACATTAGAGAGAAAAAGGGTAAACATATTGTCAGAAATCTATTACAGAGAAGTGCTACAAGAACTTTCTAGGATGATGGAAATGCTCCCATATCTTTATATCATATATGAAATCCCTTAGCCGTAGATGATTATGAGTTCTTGCCATGTGACTAGTGTGACTAAGAAACTGAATTTTAACTTTTTAAATTGTTCTTAATTAAAATTAATATTTGAATAACTCTATAATGATAGTTGCTACTTTATTTGACCGTGCAGTCATGGAGTTTTCTCTAAAACATAACCATGTTTCCCATGTAACATTAGTAAGAGTTAAACATACCACTGTTCAAGAAATCTGACCATATGCACCAACATTTGCCAAGCATATTCTTTCTGACCTAAAAATTCTACATCTAAATTTTATGGTAACAAATAACTCAAGTACAAAAATTGTGCATACAAGAATGTTTATTGAATTGAAGAAATTGGAGACCACATAAATTCCTAAAAATAGAGAAAATATTAAACAGATTTGGTTCACTAAGTCACTATTTCACCACATTACATAACTTTTATATTGTTCCTTTATTATCTTTACTAGCCCTCAAAGTTTTTCATATTTTGGGATACACTGATTAAGGAGCAGTCTGATCAGTGCTTAGAAATGTTATATATTATTTGTCAGTACATTTTGGTCCTGTACGTACTTGATTCATCACACTTAGCACTCACATTGATATTAATAATTACTAAAAGCCTTACATTTTCTATACAAAAAAGTGATGCAATGTGCATAATATTGGACTGAACCTACAAATTTATTATCCTTCCACATTAAACTATACACTCAATAAGCGATGGGAATGTTTCTTAATAATATTTCCCCGTATTAACACACATATAGTATTCAAATAATAAATGTGTTGAATTATTTGAAATGAATGAACACATTATTAGGGAACTGACCATATTTGCACAATAACCCCATTTCAGGAGTAAAAGATTCTACATAGCTGACCAATTTAATTACTCAAAGCTTATGTGTTAGGAGTGATAAATTCAAATACCTAGACCAACTCAGTATTTAATTTTGAACCTTGGTCTATATGTCTATGTAACTACCATCTCTGATTGGTATTTTATTTTATGGTGGCAAAGGTAATTATAAGAATATAATTTATTCAAATATAAACAAATAATACAATAATTATGTACAATTCATAAAAATTTCAAAGCTTGAGAAGGTAGCCTGATAATTTTCCGGTAATCACTTGTATATTTTTATTGGCCAAGATTGTAAGTCATTCTATCAAGTTATATTCTTCGATGTTTCACTAGCAGATTGCCGTTATTAAAAGAGATAATGTATCTCACAAGACTTTTTTCCTTCTATGGAAATATGTGTGAAAACTGGTTTAATTTTAACTTAAATTATAGTTTATTTTGCCTTTTTAATCTACTGACATTTTAGTAACACTGAATATCTATTTGTCACAACAAACAAGTCATCAGAAAAATATACCAAGTTTTAGGGGAGAAAATGGTCAAAACAACAAAAAAAAATTAGAATGTAAAGAACATGACAAGGGCAGAAGTTAAATCATTTTAGAACAGCTAACACAGAGGCTGAACAGAAAAATCTCCTTCAGAGGGAGATTTAGACTGTTTATTTCATCTCTTCTTTTACTTTATTTCTATATTTTTCAACAACAGATGGATTAGGACCAGCTGTGTCCCCATGCATGAATGTTTTATGTAGGTGTGTGATGTTCATTTTGGCTAGGTACAACTGAGCTCTTTCCATTTCACCTGACAGGTGTTCTTTAAAGTGTCTTTTAAGATTGACTTTTAAGTTGTCATGTTCTTGCCTATAATCGAATCTGGAGTTATGAAAGGAAAAAAAAAACTTATCACTTTGAAATTCTGTCTTGCTCTTGAGCTTACTGTCTGAAGACTTGTAGTTACCTGAAAGATGGACTTTGGAGACCTTGCTTTTTATTTTTTAAGTTTAAAGTACTAACTCTGAAAAGAACCAATATCACCTTTTCAGAAAAATGAAGTTGCTGGGAAAATATCCAGTGTATTTTTTTCATCTAGATGTATATTTTTATGGTATACCAATATAGTAGCAATTTTCTATTTCCAAAACTGACTTGCTTTAAGGAAATTTCCTTTCAAATACCTTCCATAAATTTATTTGTTATTCACTTATTTTGGAAGCTGGTGCTCGTATTTTCTGTTTTGTGGCCAAGGTGCAACATATTGTATTTTTATCAAATTTAAACACAATCTGTTCCAAATAAATATATTAACTTCTACAATTAGAAATGTTTAGTTAGCACTAAAGAAATCTTTTATTTTTGACTTTCAGACACTGAAACTATAATGCAAATGTAACATTAAAAGATACAAAAAGATGACATAATTTCTATTGCTTTTAATAAAAATCTAACAATTGAATAAAAATATTGTGAAAATAATTTTTGGAACTCAAAAAAAAAAAGGCCTATTTTCTTCCTCTATCCACCCCCTGCAATATTTAAAACTTATATTTCTACCCACTTCATATTTTTTAAATCATAAAGCTTCCTTTTTATAATATTGTACATGCTCTCAATTTTTTTATGGCAGATCATTTTCACTGTCTTTTTTTTGTTTGTTTACACTCTGTTGTGCCAGACTAGATCCTGGCCTCAGGAATCCTCTTGCCTCAGCCTCCTAAATAGCTGGAACTATAAGCATGTGCCAACTTGCTCAGCTTACTTTTTTATTTTTAGTAGAGACGGGGTCTCACTCTTGTTTAGGTTGGTCTAGACCTCCTGAGCCTCCTAGAGTGTTAATATTACAGGCATAAGCCACCATGCCAGGCCCATTTCAATTTTCTTAAAATCTTTTTGTTACATGTTGTCCCCATTTTCTAGAAGCCAAATCTTACAGAGGGAATTAATAGTGGTTGTATGAATTTTTTTTTTTATAATTTTGCTAATTATGTCTTAACATTGAAAAATCAAGAGATAAATGAGTAAATTATGTCTATGTGACTTGCTGGTAGGAAAAAAATGGCCATTCCTAAGACATGAAGATGAACCACTAAGAAAAAAATAATTTTAGTATTTTAATAAGGTTACTAAAATAATCCAGTCTTTTTTTATGCAAGCAAAAACAGAAAGAAAAAAGCATTGCTAAAAAAAAAAATACTATTGATTCTTTCTAGGTTTTAATTTTGCTATTTTTAATTACCTCTTCATTTCACAACTTCCAAACTTCTTGTGGTAGCAAGTAAGCTATTAACATATATATATATTCTTGACAGAACAGGGAAAAATAATTTTATGTCTATAATCTATGTCGAATTAACTACCATTACCAATACTGACAGCAGGCACAGTAATTTTGGCTCTCTAGATCTTTTGATTTCTTATGGTAGCAAGTAAGCTATTATATATATATTTTTGACAGACAGGGAAAAATAGTTTTGTGTCTATAATCTATGTCGAATTAACTACCATTACCAATACTGACAATAGGCACAGTAATTTTGGCTCTCCAGATCTTCTGATTTCTGTATTTGACATAACAGTCAAGGGAGAAAGTATAAAATTTTGTTAACCAGAAATGGGTATTGGCTTGGTGGACAATACAATCATTAAAATTTCCAATTTCATTACCAGGTATCTAACCACAAGCACAAAAATCACTTTACCACAAAAACCTTTGCATCAGAATGTTTACTGCAGCTCAGTTCATAATTGCCAAGCGTTGGAAGCAACCTGAATCCCCATCTCCCCATGAATGGATCAACACACTGTGGCACATGAACATCATGGAGTACTATTCAGCCATAAGAAAAGTTAAAGACTTTACATCTTTTATGTTTACATGAATGGAGTTGAAACACATTCTTCTTAATAAAGTATTTCAAGAATGAAGAAAAAATCCAATGTACTCAATCCTAATATGAAACCAATATATGAACAATTGCATGTCTGGACAAACAATAAAACACAAATGTAGTCTAATGAGAGGGAGAGAAGAGGAGAGAGAGGGGTGGGAGGAAGTAGAGGGCGATTGGAGGCAGGAAGGGCAAGTCGTGGGATCTCACCTAATGTACACAAGGTGAGGGTGTTCATCACGTCTCCTGGATGAAGGGTTTAATGACGACTTGAAGTTTATCTTGGAAAAAAATTTGCACCTTCATATTAATTTAAATTAAAATAAAAAAATAAAATATCTATGTCCAGTAAGATGCTGGAAATTATAATGGAAATATAATCTCCTGTCAAATTCAGAGAAAATTCTCCATTTATGAGACAGATAGGGCTAATCTGAGAAATTATTTCCCAGGTATGTCTAGATTCTTAATAATAAAACAGAAAAAATTAAAAAGTAATTCTAATATATCTCCCACCATCAGATATGTAATTCAGAGATCTATGACTTATATAGCCATGTATTAATGGTGGGAAGTGCCTTTTCTAACTCTAAAATGCAAGAAGCCATGACCAGACTTCATAGAATTTTGTCTCACATAAACACAACCTGAAAACACCCTTGATAAGTTTTTTTTGTTTGTTTTTATTTACCAGAATCTCTCTGTATCTAGTTTAGAGGAGGCTTGTACTATCTTTGGACTAGTCGGTCTTCAAACCATAATTTTGCTGTTTGGCATTTAATTGCAAGGGTTCTAGATCAAAACTGCTGTATTCAAATCCCCAGACTGCTTACTAGTTGTTTGATCTTGAGCAAAGTACATAACCGCTATGTGCTTCAGTTTCTTTATCTGTAAAATGGGGTTCCTTGGAATGTCCATCATGAAATGATGCATGTCATGTGTTTAGAGGATGGCCTGGTCCATTTCAAGTGCCATTTATGTGTTAGCTATTACTAATAGTAATAATTAGTGTTATTATTTAACATATTAGTCTATCGCTATACTCTTTGATCCAAAATGACTTTTCAACCACTTTATAGCACTCTTAGGATTCCTCCTGAGCCATAGTCTCCTTTGCAGTCTCATCAACGAACCATTACAAAATCAATAGACGGACGTGTCTTTCAGCTATATTTTCCTTCTCTCATTCCTGTTTGGCATCTAATGTGGAGAAAAAGAAAGGCTAAAATGAAGTGGAAAGGAAATAATCTAGAAATCACTTGTTATTTAACTAAAATCAATAGATATACACTAGGTTATAATCAAGTAAAATTCTATAATAACCTATGGAATGGGATTAAACCTTCCCTAGAAATATGTATTTTTTCAGATTGGGGTCCAAAAATCTCAACATATACTTGAATATATGCCTTCACATTAATATTTCCCAAACACATTTATCTGTCTTGCACTCATGCACCTGGTTTGCTAGAGCTAGTCTGTGCCTGAACTTATTGTCCTACTCTGATGAATAGAGACAATTTTCACTTTCAAAATTGTGGAAGTGAGAACAATGCAACCTGAAAACGGTACCCTCATATTAATTTAAATAAGGATTAAAATAAACCCTACACATTAGTGGTTGCTTGAGAGAAGCAGGAAGAAGTGCCAAAGGAAATAAAGAAATTTTGGAGGGTGATGAATATGTTCATTCTGCTGTTCTGTTGGCCGTGATGATGGTTTTATGGGTATATTGAAATGTCAAAACATCAAATAGTACACCTAAAATATATTGTTTTTTGTACATCTATTATACCTCAATAAAGCCGTTTTTTAAAAACAAAACAAAACAAAATTATCTAAATTTGGACAATACTTATGAAGTCAGTTTAGTCAGAGGCAAATATTCATATCCCTAATTTCCAATTCAATCAAATCTTACTGAGAAGAAGCAATGGGGTATTATATTTCTCCTTTATATAAATATATATCTCCTTGTTTACATATTTCTCCCCTAGAACTCTTGAGCCAATATTGTTTTCCTATCTGACCACAATTCTGTCTCTGTTCCCTGCTGAAAATTCTTTCTTAGTATCTATTAAGGAACAACATTAGCATTGCAAACCCCCGTTTACATAATTTTAGACATATTCACAAATGTTGTCAATATTTGCCTCTGACTTAAATATTATTCAATCCTCGCAATATTCTTGTAATAGTCTCGCAAATATTTCTTCATTGAAATTAATGACATGGATTTGATGCTGTCACTTTACAGTTTTAATATTTATTGATGCATATCTAAGCATTTCAAGAATTAGATTTTCTTCCTATTTGAATGTAATTATCTTTCTTGGTACAAAATATGCTTGAAAAATTATTTTGTGATGATGATCGGAATCATATATTAAGATGAATTACATACATCATATTAGGATCAATTTCTTATATTTTATGATATTATCATAGAAAATTTTAGAAATAAGCCTTTTTTATCTGAGAAACAGTAGAACCCAATAATCATTAAAACAAAAGGCACTATGGCAGCAGTATGAAATAGGCTAAATGTTTAATTAATGAATACACATTTTATGATAATTTATTTTAAAACTTAAAAAGTAAAGAATAATATGACAAAAGAAGATTGAAGAAATGCCACTGAAGATAAATAAAACTTTACCAGTGCTGAAAAAAAATTCAACTAGTATTAAGAGAAAGGAATGGAAAAACACATTAAAAGTTATAGCCAATTATTTTGGTGAACACTTGCAGAATTGCTTTTAGGAGAAAGACGAATTCTCCTCCTCTACTTTGTAGTTTGAAATGATTTCATAATTTAGACATGTGATGATTGTTCTTTTCTGAGATGCATTCAAAAACAGTAAATTTCACGAATATATCAGAGTCAGTATGCAGCACAAAACACAGCTGTTCCAGTTTTCACGCCCAACTCTCTTAGTGATATGAAATTGTGAATTCCACGTTCCAGAAATGATCAGTGTGCATCTAAGAATTAGGCACCAACTGCAGATATTGTAAAATAGATAGTGAGAAAACTGAACATCTAAAATGTTGAAATAAAAGAAAACATTAATCTTCAGATCAGCAATCATTGATATAGCATTAAGTAAATACAATATTCTCCCTATAGTTACTGATTCCAATAGACAAGACTCAAAATGACAGAAGGAGGCAGAATCTATATTTGAACCTAAAATATACAGCCCAGGAGAACATCCTGTCAAATATAAGATTATTTATCTTCCAACAAGGGAATGCAGTAATGAGTTTAAATCTGACTGAAATGGGGCCACATCCCAAAATAGTTATAAAACCTGAAGCAAGAAATGGGGGCAGCAATAATACTTTTATGGGCTATGTGAGGGAAAATTGTATCTACACTGCCATACTAATCAACTACTAAATCTCATATCTAAAGTATTATTTTTTAAAAAATATATTCTGTAGATTTATAAACAATGCCAAATAATAACCTAAAGTATTTGCTTGCATATATGTTAGGTATACGCTTTTTTATTTCTTCCTGTAAAACTATTAAGTTTTTCATGTTTATCATGAACAAATATCCTGGTTTAGAATCCTTGGTTTAGAAAGGCCTGTTCAGTAACATCTATGAGAGATAAATAAATATTCTTTTTGAATAATATTCCTATATACTTAGTAAAATCTAATGACAGTTATATTTGAGTCAATCAATTTCAGGTCATTATTATAGTTTTACATAAATCTTCATAAAAATCAAATTATTATTATTTTCTTTGTTGATAATTAATGATTCTATGTCTTAGCTATACCAATAATTCTAGAGGATTGTTGTTTGGTATAATTCAATTCCTTTTTATTAAGCACCTAATTGAGCTCTTATTCAGGAAGGACTAAGGGATTGTATCTCTTCCATTTGTATCCTGTTCTTTAATATCAGGCTCGTTCTGTCTCAGCTTTATCCTCTTCTGCATACCGTGGTGATCTGCGCCTTTTTACCTGAACGATCCTCTAATTACATTATATTTTATAAATTAGCTATGGAGCTCTTAGTGTCTCAGCTTTAATTGCTCAACATTAAAAAAAAATTGAGTGTCGAGTATTTACAACCAGACTTTCTATTTGCTTTGTAAAAACAGACTTGGGACAAATGCTGGAGGTTAGGAAGATGCAGGCTGTCAACCAACAGGTACATGTTAATGATGCAATGCAGCTGGCTCGGGACGCATTCATCTCTAGGCTTCATCATCGCGTAAGGACTAACTCATTTGGCACTTTGTACAGAGAAGACAATTTTTTGACTTGAATGGTATTTAAAGGGTCTTCAGCTGGTATGAAAAGTAAAACAACAATAATATCCATTAGATGCTGTAGTTACTTCCTATGTCAAATTATATGTATCTCTTTAATGTTACAACATGTGACATTGATAAACTCATTCACAGATAGATGTCAGTATAGTCGGATCTCTTTATGTTTGATATGTTTCCCCTAATAATCCCAGTAAGGAAAATTGGTCAATAAAAATCTGAAGAACAGATGGAATTAACTGTTATTTTCTTAACATATACTTTTTTTTTTTTTTTAGAGACAGACTTTAATACCCTCGGTAGAGTGCTGTGGTATCACACAGCTCACAGCAACCTTCAATTCCTGGGCTTAGGTGATTCTCTTGCTTCAGCATCCCGAGTAGCTGGGACTACAGGGGTTAACATATATTTGTTAATGTATGTTCACTAGTTACAAAAACTCTTAATTGTGGCTCTGTGATATGACAGTATTTATGTCTAATCCAAAGAGCACTTCTGCAAGATTTCTATTATTCTTATTTTACATATGATGGAACTGTGTGTCAGAGTGATTAAATCACTTTAAATCCCAAACTGATTCATAAATTTTGATGAACTATTATAATAATTTGCAACAGGCATACTGCAAAGTTTGGGGCATATGGCAGTAAGAGGCATAGGCATGGCACATGCCCTTAAACTTAAAGGTTAATGCGGTATTTGGCAGCATTGACAAGATTGAGTTTACATTCTAGACTTGCTCTTTTCTAATTTAATGCCATTTGCTAGTTCCATGCCACTTTCTAATTCTATGTGATTTGCAAGGTGATCAAATTTCTTGTTTGATAACCATCAATTTACATCATCTGTAAAATGCATACCATATTATTCAATTTTTGTGAAGCTTGATCTATTTTATAAATAGTCTTTTTTAGCAAGTGACTGGTACATAATTCTTCAATATTAAAAATTGAATATAGTGTTAAATAAAATAAAAAGTTAGTGTACCTTACAAAATCATATACAGTTTCAAAGACCATGGATCTTATCTTGTTGCTTAGCCCTGCATAGACTTTACTTCTGAAGTCACATTTTGTTCCAAGACGGATGCTGAAATCTGCACACTTTTATCTACCTTTCATCCTGCAGGAGAAAATTGATAAGATCAATAACAAAGGTATGTTATAAGAATCACAAAACCCCATTAGTCAGAAGTTAAGCATGTGTCCATTGCCAAATTACAGGTAGTTTATAAAATATAGTCCTGTGACACCAAAATGTCTGAGATTTGACTCCATTTGAAAGCTAACATCCTGTTATGGTTTCATAGATGCTGGCAAAAGACACAAGACTCTAGGGTAAAGGTGAAAGGCTTTATTACGCACAGCAAAGCAGGCACCATGAGCTTTATAAGTGTATCAGATTCACATGGTCAGATTCACTTGATCCGTGGTGCATACACATATGTGGGCCCACATGGATGCCATGTACACATTGGATTTGGTGTCATAGTTGAGAACATTCATGCTTAGCGCCTAACAAACCGTCCCAAATTTTGCCACCACAGCATTATTTTTATTATCTAGTTGAAAAACAAATCCGTCTTCTTGCCTAGAGGGGAACCTACCTTTATCTTCCAAGGCTATTTTCTATGCAAAGTTCTTTGAAATGCTGTCCTCAAACAAAAGATGTGCACATGCATGCAGGCCCATGGACAACTGGGCATTCCACTACCAATAAGGAAGGTCTAATTAATGCTAAGGAAGAATTGAGAAAAAAGTTACTGAGAGGAGCTAATGGCAAAACATAGCCCGTCAGGATTTAGAGTGAGGTTTAAATCATGTCGCTAACTGTTTCAGAGGTACAGATATTGGTATGTTCTATATTCCCAGTCTTTGCGTGTATACCTCCGTCTGCACTCCACTTTCTTCATCTGGAATTTTTATCTAAGAGCACGTATTGAACATTTGCCAAGTTCCCAGCATTATATTTAGGACCAGGGAAATTGTAACAAACGAAGCTTAGGCTCATCACTTTCCACGGCAGTAGCACTTGGTCAACAGATATTTGCAGCGCCACAATTATAAATAACTTAATTGTGGTTCCTGATTCTGGCTTATTCATGTTTTTGCCTGACTTTGCCGTCATTTGGCCATCAGACCTTTTGACAGCTAAGATCTATACTTATCAATGTTCATATTGTTTTTAGACTTTATTGACCATGCCACCTTCTGCTGAAATCTAATCTTATTGCTCCTAACCAAGCTTGGACAAACCTAGCCTATTGCACACACAGCTGAAGCAGCTGCCTGTTTGGCATCATACAAAGAGGTTGCAAGTTCCATCTGGAGCAAACTGAAATATGGAATCCTCTTTCTTCCATGTGTATTTATTGTAACTTTTATATTTCCTATTAGCATTTAATTGTTGCTACTAAATTTAGATAAGGTGTTAAGCATTATGAGTTCCAGGCCACTTCCTAGGTCACATTTTACTGCTTCAGCCCATTCTTCTGGCATCTTTGACTGCTTCAAACTGTGTTTTCTTCTTCTTTCACCTGCTCATGCAGTCCCACAGTTGCTCTCCTGCTGGGGACCACACAACAACTTTTGAAGTTTCAAAAGATAACCAACCACAAGCACTGATATAATAAAAGACTTCACCTGCTCTCATCTTATTTCTTTTTTTCAAATTTTAGACTTTCATAAAAATAATAGTGAACATATGACTATTATACCAATACTTGGTGCACAAAAATTTAGGGCAGGATTAAAACATGTCAGCAAAAATTATTCTCTTAATTTTTTTTGACAGACCGGCTAAATAAAAATATCCAAGGAAAAGCAAACCTATGAATATGGGATCTATGGGAAAATGTGAAACTGGAAGTGTTAAATGCCCAAGGCCTAGATTTGAGTGTGTAACATGTTCACAAAGAGGGAAGTGGGGTTTCTCCCTCCACCATTAGTCTCAAAATTTCCTATGCATAAGCTCTGGAGAGGGGCAAGGAGTTGAAACTTTTTCCCCTTGTCTTCTTAGGTCAATGGTTCTTATGAGGAAATGGAATGTTAAGAGAACTGAAGGCTTTAAATTACTGCAGTAGGAAAATACATGTTATAATTTGTTTAGCATAAAGTTTCCAAAGTAATTTTGTTATAGCTTCCAGGTGTAAATAAAATAAAACAAGCATGCTTAAATTAAGGAGTTAAATGAAGAATAATGAGTTGTGCTGGGAAGATCTATGTATTTTTGAATCAATGCAGGTTGTCAAGAAGTTTATTATTAATAATTTAAAAAAAAAAAACCATTGAAATGGGAACTGCTATTGCCAGCCAGGTGGACAATATTTCATTAGGTTTAAGTAATGGGAGTCAGGCAGTGCTCTGAAATTTTTATTGATGGATTGCTGTTTGTGGTAGATGAGAGGAAATAAATCACCAAACATGACTCACTTAGAGAACAGTAAGAACAGGTTTTGTTTATTTGTTAATAGGCTGTTTATGTGTTAATATACTTGCCCATTTAAACAAACTAACTGGATCAACAGAAATACTGGAGGTGATGACTGTTGGTGTTTTCAGAATCTGTAATACATGTTTGGAGAAGAGATATGCACATTTGTAAAATTGATACTAGTTTGTTTAACATTTTAAATAGAAAGAAAAAAAATTTTACCTTTGAGACCATTATATTTCTTATTTCAGATGGCCTACTACTTGGTAAATTATATGTTTCAGGCCCCATCTCTCCTACTGATCTCATGCCTTGCTGGATGGGGCAGCCAGACTGAGCAGTAGACTCAGTCTGATGGCTTTGAGTAGTTGGACCCTTCCCTATCACACTAATATTTGTTTTTATTTCATTTTTCTCAGAATAAACTCCAGTTAATTTTGCCTTAGGATTAAGTAAAAAATTGCCTATGTAGGCGTTTGGCTAGTTGTTATTACCTTAAGTTTTAAAATGTATAATTACATTTAAAAAGAAAGCATGCACATTTTTAAGTTTTATAAAAATCAAGCCACCTCAAATCTTTTAGCAACTGATGTGTTTCAACACCAAAAAAAGTGCATCTTAGACATAGTTTTATCTTGCTCATAGGGTAATTATTAACTTGAGATATTGAAAATTTAGGATATTATTCAAATGAATGATACTTCCTAAGATATTATTTTAACTAAAATGTTAGCCCTTGTTATAATGTCTATGCATTTAGGACGAGAGCATTTCAATCTTACTTTGAATAACATGATATGCTGGTTAATTTCTAGTAAAGAGGTTTAATAAATTCAATGCATATTACCTTAAATAGTAAACATCCACATGGTTAAATTAAATTAAACCAAACCTTAATCCATGCTATCATGGTACTCCATTAAGGAGCTAATAATTTCATTTCCAGTGGGTGCACAGCAGCATATATATAAATTCTTAGAAAAAAGGTAAAAATCTGATTTTTCCTTTTATTTATTCATTATTTCCTCTTATCAAACAGTCCTCTTCTTTGAAGTCTGTTTAAGGTATGTACACAAACAAATTTACTCCAAATGTAATTTAATCTACAAAATTATTTTCAAATCATTCCCTTCTAGTAGAGAGACTGCAGAAGAGAGAAAAAACCAAAGTTTTTCTCATTTTTTGGCATACAAGGGTTTTTTCTTGTGGCTGGTGAATTGACTCACTCATGGGGCATGTCATAGTGGAGAAACCTCTTCTAAACTGCATTAGCAGTCCCCTTTTTTCAGTCCTAGTTAGTCCCTGAATACTGAACCCCTGCAATCCTCCAAGTGATCAAAAGTAATTCCAGTGGGGCTCATGCTTGGAATGTTTAAACCAATTGATGATGTCAGTGGCTCGGGTCATGGCTGTTATAGTATGTATTATAGCATTCCTATTACTGCTTACTAATCTTATTGATACAACTCCTAACATCTCTATGAAGAAGAGAAGCTAACTTTTTCCTTTAAGAGTTTTAGCTGTACATTCAAAACATTGTGTAGTTATACTTGCCCATTCATATAAGTCAGTCGTTCTCAACCTTTGTAATGCCTCCTAATGCCACAACCCTTTAATACAGTTCCTCACGTGGTGGCCCCCAACCATAAATTTATTTTCGTTGCTACTTCATAACTGTAATTTTGCTACTGTTAATCGTAATGTAAATATCTGATATGCAGGACGTGTTTTCATTGTTACAAAGGGGTCACAACCCACAGGTTGAGAACCACTGAATAAGCTTTACTGATGCAAAATGTGTACTAGTATTTTAGAAGTGTATCTTCCTTCCTTCCTAACTGCTCTCCATTAAAAAATACTACAAGATTTTGTCATATTTGATGCCAGGCCTAGAGATACACCAATGAATACAATATGGCACTTCCAAGGCACAGTGTAATCAGGAAGAGAATTGAGCCAAGTAATTATAATATATTCATTTCTACCATTTATCAAGTGACTGTTTACCAGATAAATTACGATTTTTGACGCCTTTTGTATAAATATTAGTCTTAAAATTTAACACAAGAACTCTGGAAAAAGTGTAAAGTTTTAAAATCTAATAGTATTTAAAGATAATACAGTTTCTGCATTAACAGCAGGCCTTCAGTAAATGGCAGCAATGTAGCAAATAGCAGTCATTTTGATTTCACCAAAGCTTTGCTCCATTCCACAGCAAAAACTTCCGCTAGACCATGATATTATCTTTTCATCATGTATAAGTACGACCAGAAGCTTCCCTTTCTTAATAGCCAGTCAACATCAAAATAATCCTGTAAAGCACCTCTGAAAACCTTAATCCTGAAAAAAGAAGTGATAAGTTTATGTTCAGGGCATGACTAAAATAACTGGACACTATCTACATCTAATTTTAAATATATATTTAAATATATACACAATTGTATGTATATGTATGTGTATATATATAATATAGTATAATGAGGAAAAAATATCATATTTACGAGATGTGGTGAGAATAGGTGTCTGAACAATATAGACATTTAGTCTAAATAGTTAATGTTGAAACAGTTCTTTTTTTCTTTAATAGAAGAGAAATAGATATTGGCTATATTGGATATTGCTATATTTCCAATATCCTGACAGGTTTTGGAGGGCAAAATCATATCTTCCTTTTATTAATTCCTTATAATTTTTAGTATGACAACCATTTCCACAAGGAGAATGTATAATAAAAATTTATTATTCTCAATTCAAAACCTATAAAGACAAATGTAGCAAAAGGCAAAAAGAATCTGCCATTCCAGACTCCTGAACTAATTTGTGTTCAATCAATTGCTTCCATAGCTACTTTTAGATTTCAACACTCACCACACTAATAAATCAAAAAATTGCAGCATCTAAACATTCAACCAAAGCTTACATGCTACTGTTAAAATTGAACCACTTGTGAAAAAGATTCACTCAATCTAGGTGCTTAACTTTGTCAAGCAGTAATTTTACTTTGGTTTTAATTTAAGCTCTTGAAAATTTATTTGTAACAATATGTACAATCATTAATAGTGTACAGTTAGATATTTGTGGAGTTTTCTCAAGGAAAAACAAATTCAACTTGCTGAGTGAGGTGAGCTTACTTTTCTACTGAATTGACTTCTTTACTGTAACTTTATGAAATGGTCTCATAATGAGTGTTCTTCCTTGACCCTTAAGCTTGACCCTGTAGCCAGTTTCATAAAAGGTAAAATAATCAGTAAAACTGTGCATCTGTCAACTCTGTATAAGCTACAATTCTCTTCTCATTAAAACAATTTTTTTCAAAGAAGGAAAATAGGAATAAACACTTAAAAGTAAAATTAAGACAATCTGACTTGATTAGTAGGAACTTTTTTAACCTCAGAAATCCTGATATGGTGTCAGAAACCAATAATATGATGACCCAGTATTCATTTTATATTGTGGTAAATTTAAAAAAGCATTTTGGTTATTTTCAATGCAAAAAATAAATTAACTTGGGAGGAGAGGAAGAGAGAGAGAGAAACTCCTTAAGGAATTACAAGTACTGCATTTACCAATAAAGCTTGGTGGAAGGAAAATCAATGAAAAATAAGTAAAAAGAGTTATTTCTTAATTCTTATATTTCAGTGATCTATATGTCTATTCTTTTTTATTTTAAAATATTTAACTGACAAAAATTAAATATATTCTAATATAAAATATGATTTGATATACATTGATATATTACCACAATCAAATTAATGAACACATTCATTACCATGCATGCTGTACATTAGGTCCTCTGAACTTATTCATGTTATAACTTCTAGTTTGTACCCTTGGAACAAAATCTTCTTAACGCTCTCTGTAACCCCCTATCTGTCCCTGATAACCACAATTCTGTTCTTTGTTTCTATGAATTCAACTTTTAAAACTGCACATGTAAGTGAGATCGTACAGTATTTATCTTTTTCTGCTTGGTTTATTTCACTTAAAGTGATATCTTCTGTGTTCCTCCATGTTGTTTCAATTGGTAAAAATTTCTTCCAGTTCATGACTAAATAATAACTCATTTTATATGAATGTACCACAGTTTCTTAAGCTAGTCATCCATTTATTAACAAATATGTTATTTCCATATAAAGCTGCAATGAACATGTGGGTGTAGATTTCTCTTCAACCTGCTGAGTCTACTTTCCTTGGATATATTGAAATATAACTGGAATATGCAATTGATTATCAATAGAAGGGCCAAGATAATTCAGCAAGGAAGTAATTTAACAAATGGCACTTAAACAACGGGATTGAGTTGGACTCTTTCCAACTCTATGTCAAATATATAAATATCAAATGAACAAATGGCCTAAATATAAGATCCTAAAACTATAAAATTATTAGAACAAAACATGGAAGTCAATTTTTTATAATTTTGGCCAAACTTTGTTAGATATGGAACCAGCAGTACAAACAATTAAATCAAAAATAGATAAATTTATCTTCTTCAAAATTTAAAATTTTGTGCTTCTAATTCATCAGAAAAACATAAGGACAACCTAAAGAACAAAGGAAAATATTTGCAAATAACATATCTTATAAAGGACATATACTAAGAATATATAAAATCCCTTCTAATGATAAAATACAAACAACACAATTAATAGAAATATAAATTTGCAGAGAAGATATATAAATTACTAATAAGCATATAAAGAATGCTCAATTTCATTGGTTATCTGGGACTGCAATTAAAAAGCCATAATGAGATACCAGTAAAGTTGCTATTATAATAATAAAAATCAGAAAAGTGTAAGTGAGAATGTGGAGAAATCAGAACTCTCACAAATTGCCTGAAGGGTTAGAATCTGAAAATTCCTTAAAAGTTAAATATTGAATTAACGTTTGACCTGGTAATTCCAGCAAATTGAAGAGCAATGAGAATATAGGTCTACACAAAGTCTTGTACATGGATTTTCAAGTAGGACTACTCATTAGAGTTAAAAGGGAAAACAACACAATTGTTTATTTATTGATATATAAAATGTGATAGGTCTATAAATAGAATATTACTCAAAAATAAAACTGAAGCAGTGATGAATGCTATAAAATGGGTGAATTTTAAAAAAATTATACTGATTGAAGAAGCCATTACGTAAGAGCACATGTGATATGAAATGTTCAGAACACGTAGAACTGGTAGAGATGGAAAGCAGGTTTGTATTTGCCAGAGGCTGTAGGTGAAAGAGGGAAGTTAAGAGTGACTGGCAATAGTTAGGGGGTTTCTGTTCTGGGAGACAAAAATGTTCCAAAGCTATACTATAAAGATGTTGGCACAATTCTGTGAATATATCAAAAGCACTAGACTTCAATTTTCAGATAGGCGAGTAATATGGTATACAAATTAAATCTCAACAAAGTTGTTAAAAAAGATACACAATAGTTAAGTTTCTAGAAAATACTCTAATTTTGTTCAATATGTAGTCATTGAATACAATATAAATATATCATATTCTAATTTCACTGGCACATTTTTCATCAAGAAAAATGCAAGAACCAGAGTACATTGCTTAGAAGAAAATCTGAACATTGCCTGAGGCCTTACGAGAGATTTTTGGTGCTTTATATTTATAGTCTACAGTAATAAACAATCTAAATATCTCTAAAATTGCCTCACTCTCACACATAGAAATATAGCACAAATGAAAAACCTGGAAAATTGGTGAAGATATGTTTACTTAGAAGCTTGGTATAAGGCAAGTTGCCAAAGTACTAAAGTTAATTATTTATAGTTTCTTTGTGTTCTGAGTCTTTAAAAGTAAAAAAGACATCTCTTCCCTATTTGTTGGACTTGCAAGAAGGAAGAAAGAGAAACTGTGTTGCGTGAAAGGGTAGTTGCATTTCAGGTTCTAGAAATGTTTCCCCAGAAAGATTTTTACCATGTGAAGTCAACCAAGGGCTAGACTAACTGTGGGATTCTAGACTAGCCATGGGATTCTAGACTCAGTCTAGTGCTCAAAGAAGGTAGGGTTTTCCTTACAAGAAACTCCCAGGCCTGTTCATGGATCTCAACAGGTAAGATGTTCCATGGAGTACGAACACTATCTCCATCCCCTAAGTTTCCACACCCACCCCAAAAGTGGCAGAGAGAGCAGAAGCGAGTGGGACTATCAGATTTGACTGCTCAACCTCCCTCTGAGGTCCAGCAGCTGCACCACCCTCGCTGGTTCTGCGGAGTGTTTCAGCATCGCCTCAGAAAAGAGCTTACTGCTTCTAAAGTTGGGCCTCAGGTAATAAACTGAAACAAAGAATGCCTCCTGACTAGATTTACATCCTGAATTTATGGATATATTCACTGGTTACAAAAACAAAATGTTTTTAAAATTCTGATTCAAATAAGAAAATAGATGTAAACAAAGTTACAAGGAATAAATTTCTAATAAGGAATTTAGAAGACATTATGCTTTCTTGACACAAACCTATTTCATTTCTATTAGTCATGTTCTTTCTCAACATCTTCATCTAATATAAAAATTATACATATATTTCTAATATAAAAATTATACGTGGCTCGGCACCTGTGGCTCAACAGGCTTGGGCGCCAGTCACGTACACCTGAGCTGGCAGGTTCAAATCCAGCCACAACAATGCCGGTTCCAAAAAAATGGCCGGGCATTGTGGCGGGTGCCTGTAGTCCCAGCTACACAGGAGGTGGAGGCAGGAGACTTGCTTGAGCCCAGGAATTGGAGGTAGCTGTGAGCTGTGATGTCACAGCACTCTATCCAGGGTGTCAACTTGAGACTCTGCCTAAAAAAAAAAAAAAATTATACAAAGATTAAATCTCACCCTAAGAATAGTATTATGAACACAAAATTAGGTTATATTTATTGCAACTATACTTAGGTTAAAACAGTGTTTTGTTTTGTTTTTGTTTTTCTTCTGAGTGGATTTGTTAAATAAGACAATATATCTGACTTCGAATTCTTTAATTCTTGTGCAAGTGAGTCCTTACCCAATGAGATCTAATAAATAACCTGGCTATTTGAGCAGTTAAAAATGATATTACAGTGATGACCTTGGAAATATTTCCAAAGAAAGCAACACAATAAAAATATGCAAAATGTGATGTAGATAAGTTCTTGAAAACATGCAGACATATGGGAACAAAGTAAGGATTTACAAATATTACTGACAGTTACAATTAAGTCTCTATAATGTAGGGACTAATTATTTTGTCCGATTTTTCCACAGAGTTCACATTTTTGCTCTCATGTGCTTAGGCTTTTTGAATGTAGTAATTTAAAAAATGCTTTGAATTCAAAATTCAGTAAAATTTAAAAAATATTTAGCCAAAAATAAATTTAAAACTTGGATTACAGGTCAGTAATCCAGTCTTATTTGTGAGCTAACTGAATCAATATATATTGACAACAACACCCCTAGTAGTTTCTAAGATTTGAAAAAATTGTATGTCTGGAAACTGTTCCTTAAGCCACAGATTTAAACCATAGCTTTTGGAAAATTTGACAGCAACGCCTTTATGATACTTGTTTTGTTAATCAAGAGTATCTGTTAACAGTGTTTTCTAATGTATTCGATGCCAAGTTTGCGCACCACATTCGACTAATTGCATGTTTGCTTGTCATTTCCCAGAATACTCTATTCCACATACTGAAATCTAAGTTTGTATTTTCAGTTTTCAGCCATGAGTTTTCAATTTCAAAGGTTCTGCAAAATGTGGGTACTTTTTCCTTAAGAAACCACTTCCTAAATTTATAACATTTCAGTTATAAATTTCCTACTATGAATAAATAAAAGAACGCTTTTGATTGAATAATGAATATCATAGAAATTTATGCTTCTGAGTGAGAGGCATTGCTATCAAATTACCTGTGTGTAAACATTTTTTTCATGTTTGTCTATACATAATATTGCAATTTTATTAGCAATCAATGCCCCAATTTTGCTCAATTTGTAGGCTGCATTCAAGAGATAAGTGTCAGTTTCACTATCATAGAAAATCGTGCCATTTCATGGTCTACAATGATTTTATATCTTAAATCTTAATTTTGTTTGCATATTAACTTTGATTCTTTTCTAGCTTGAATTCTACAAATGCATGTTTCAAACGCTCATATTCCTTTTCCATGGTTATATGCAATGCATGAAACATTAATTAATATATTTGGAGTATAAATTATATTTTAATATAGACTAGTTTACTACTGAAATGATAATGCTCCCTTTACATCTGGAAAAAAATGTTTCAGTAAAATAGAAAAAGTATTAGGAAGTTTGTAATGGAGAAATTTTTTGCTGCAAAACTATGTGATATTAATTTTCAATGCAATTGCAAAGCCATTCATATATTGAAAATTAACTACAGAGGCAATTGTATTTCCTGTTTGTTTGTTGTGATTCTGTCTGGACTAAGAGCATGGGTTATGAAATTAAATCATCTGCATTCACAGTATAACTGCCTCACATACTGGCTGTTTAACTTTTGCCAATTTACTTGATGATTATCTTCCTAAGACTTTTAAATTTTAAAATACAGACAACAGCATACTATTAAGAATTTAGCAATGTTCATGATTTAAAATCAGTATCTTTATGGAAATCTAAAATTTAGTATAGAAAAACTACATTTGTATACACAGATATAATTTTTTAGAAAAATAGATGCAATCGTCTCTGTATCTGTGAATTCTTCTCAATTAAAAGATCTCGAAGGCGTTGGAAATTCAAGATGGTGGAATATCATTCAGGGCTAAAAAGAAATGAAGTTTTAAGGCATGGAAAGACACAAAGGAAAGAACAATCCCTTCTTTTCATCTTAACTGCCACTGCTTCAGCTATTTTCTTTGACTACTGGGATGTTCTTTCTGTAAGGTAACACGTCTTGCGACCTAAAATGAGTCTTTGATCCACCTCACTGGTGTAAATCTGATCATTTTTCCTTTAAAAAAGAGATTCTATCATTTTTCTCTTAATTTTGAGCATGCAATTTGTGATTATTGTCAATGTACAGTTTTCTAAATGATCCAAGCCCAACTCCATATCCAACTTCAATTTCTCTCTGCACTGTCTCAAAAATACTATAATCCAGCCAAAGCAGACTTATTTGTCAATATGTCCTGCATGTGTCTGTTCCTTATTAATGAATTTACATTCATTTGAAATGATTTTCCTCAATTCTCAATCTGCGAAGTCTGACATCTTATACAATTTCTCACAATTATCTCAGGAATAAGTGATTGCAAAGTCATATGCCTCTTTAGCTCAGTACTTAACATAACTAATGCTGAATTTACTGTCCGCAACTTCCACTCCTATGCTTCCCTTTCCAACAGTGCTCATTGCTGTTTACCATGTACTGCAGGAAACATTTCTTTTGGAATTCCAGAGTGGGTCAGTGACCTTCTAGAGAAGCATGTTTTTCATAAGATCTTGTAATCAACTATATTTCCCCCTCGGCTTCCTTACTACACTAAAAGCTTTTTGACAGGAGAAGCTGTTCTCACTGTATTTATTTGTTTTTAAATCTCGGTTGCTTGAACAACAATGCTTGACACACAGTAGATGTTCAGTAGGTTTTTGTTGAATCACTTAATTTAGCTGTATGGAAAGTTATTACGGTTAGACTAAAAGTAGACCTACTATCTTATTGTGTAATGCCAACACTGTGTAATTAACTAAATAGAAAAAGACATTTTATAAAAAGCACAACTGCTCTCAAATGTTTATTGTGGCACAATTCACAACTGCAAAGATATATTATGTTTTAAAAATTATTAATTTCAAATTTACAATTTTTATTTTATTACCTTTTTTCTTAAAAGTCCTTGAATATTTTCTTATTTTTCATTTTGATAAATTTCACAAGCGTTATTATGAACAATTCAACAATGTTCTGCCTGGTAGAGTCCTTGTTCATCTCTTCAGTACAAATTCCCACCATGTCCAACTTCTCTTTTTGTGTCATACTGATCATGTTCTTATTTCCTTGAGCAGGAGTGGAGAACATTTTCGTGTTGGAAAGTCACATTAATTTAGCTATAATCAAATAAGGCCGCATTCTAGAAAAGTCAATGAGATGTATGTAAGTATCTTATTTTATAAAAATCTAGTTACTATGTACTTAATAATTTCAAACACTGAAACTACAGTATTTGTTCATTTTTAAGTTTACTAACCTTTAATGACGTTGTGTCTGTCTTTTGTTGGAAAGCATTTGGATATTTGGTTGCAGCATGGAGGGCTACACTTTCACTCCATCCTCCAGATGGTTGTCAGTTATTTGTTACTTTAACATAGTCTTGATTTGAGATGGGTTGGAGAATGTAGTTTTTCAGCAATAAGGGGGAAAAATTTTTGAGCAGTTTGTAAAATGTGTGGGTATTCTGCATTTATCCATATTTCAGTTGCATCTTTCTTAGCATCACTGACTTTAAAATGTCATTGACTGAGAGCGCAATCAATTCCACCTGCAGTCCTTTGGTGCCTAGGTGCTATCAACCAGGTGAGGGTGAAAGTGATGTCATGATTTAAAAAGTCAGTGAACTTTTCATTGTATTCTCCAATGGAGTTTTAAGAGGACAGTAGAAAAATACCTTCAGAATTTTCAACTCTCTGGATAAAAAGCCTATGCCTAGCAAAATTGTCAAATGTAAAAATAGAATGAAAGCCTTTTTAGAAATTTAAGCAATTATAATGGTTATTTACTATACATCCTACCTTAGTATATTACTTTAGGAGGTATTTAAGCAAAATAAAGAAATAAACAAATGTCAAAACTAATAAAGCAAACAGATTGATTAAAGGCAATTAGTAACTGACTAAAAAAACAAAGTTTATAAGAACTTAATTAGAATGCCTTTACTCAGGAGAATATGTTCCAGGTACCTCCATGGAAACATAAAAGACATAAAGGCTCCACCCTTTTTAGGGCTGCATCGTATTTCATGGCACACATATACCAAAACTGATTAATCCATTCATGTATTGATGGGCACTTGGGCTTCTTCCTTAACTTGGCTGTTATGAATTGAGCTGCAATGAACAATCTGGTGCAAAAATATTTTTTTGCAAAGTGATTTTTGTTTTTTTGGATATACTCCTGTAGAGGGATTACATGATTCAATGGCAGGTCAATTTTAAATCCCTGAGTGTTCTCCAAGCCTCTTTCCAAAAGTGTATTAGTTTGCACTCCCAACAGCAGTGGAGAAATGTTCCCTTTTTTTCACATACATGCCAACATGTATGGCTTTGGGATTTTGTTTTGTGGGCTACTCTTATTGGAGTTAGATGGTATCTCAAAGTGGTTTTGATTCGCTTTCTCTGATGATTAAAGATGACGAGCATTTTTTTCATGTATCTATAGACCATGCACCTGTCTTCTTCAGAGAAGGTTCTGTTCAGGTCTCTTGCACATAGTGAAATGGTATCACTTGTTCTTTTCTTAATAAGTTTGAGTTCTTTGTGGATTCTAGTTATCTGACATTTGTCAAGAATGTAACCTGCAAATATTCTCTCTCATTCTGAGGGCAGTCTACTTGCTTTACTTACTGTGTTCTTGGCAGTGCAGTAGTTTTTCAGTTTGATCAGATCCTAGTAATGTATTTTTGGTATTGCCTCAATTGCCCTAGAATGATATGATGATAATGATTTTAATACAACAGCATAGCCTATACATTCATTTCAAATTTTAAAATCAACTGAAAGTCAAATATAAGAGGGCATAATTTTATTAACCAAATGGAATCAATCTTGAAAATATTACAGTAAAACAACACAGAGTCAAACTGTAAAAGAAGAAACAAGACAAGAAAACAGCAACATTTAGGTTATTTAAAATATAAGAAATTGAGTGCTATAAGGTGGAGAACTAAAGAGGAAAATATGTTGAGGGATGAAGCAGGATGTTATGTTTATTAACTAATAATCTTATTTGATCAAAAAAGCAAATGTATCTATTACTTTGATAAGCGGAAATCTATTTAAATATATACATGTAGATGTGCACCATACATTAATAAAATTTATTGAAGGAGACAGGATGTACTCTCTAGCAATCATTTTCTAAAGGTAACCAGATATCAGACACCAAAGGGAATAACTGACAGTCAAACTATATCGTAATTCTTAAAATCTGAAACACTTCATACTCATGCTCATATAAACACCAGCTACTAATCTTCCAGTTGTACTACAAGAAGGCCTGGACAATGAGAACACATTTTTTTTTTCTGGTTTGGTTAAATTGATGCTTTGTCCCTGAAGTCTTGCAGTTCCTTGCAAGTGAGAAAAACCTTTTAAAGTTATTTTGGTATTAGACAATGCTTATGGTCACCCAAACCTCTATGAGTTCAATGACGGAGGTGTGAAGGTGGTCTCCTCTTTAACCAGGGATCATAAGGCGCTTTAAAGCTCTTTACATATCATACCCTATGGAAAGGATTGTGAATGCTGCAAAATAGAACTCCAAGAAAGAGAACATCATGAAAGTCTGGAAGGATTACACCACTGAAGATGTTATCATTGTTACAGAAAACCAAGAAAGCTATTAACCAACACAGTAAATCCTGCAGGAAAAAACTCTATACACAGGTTACCGTGACTTCACAGAATTTACAACACAGCCAATCAAAGAAATCATAGACTAGATTGTGAATATGGTTAAAATAAAGGATGGGGTGAAGGGTTTCAAGATAAGGCTCTTGAAGACTTCAAGAGTAAACAGAGAACACCACTAGAGGAATTAACAAAGGCCACCTGGGGGTGATAGAGGCTTCAAATCAGGATCAGACTGTAGGGAAGAAGATGTAGAAGAAGTAGTACCAGGAAAAAAAAATGACATTGAGCAACTTGTCAGAAATGTGCCAACTGTATTTTCAGGATAATTTCTGTAGTGCATTACTAGAGAAGTTTCTCTGAATCTGTAAAGTCCTGGACACACACTTTTACCACTCTTGGGACAGCAAGAACAGCATCTACTTTTCTCTTGCTCAGCCTACTCAACATGAAGATGATAAGGTTGAAGAACTTTATGAAGATCCACTTTCATGTAATAAATAGCAAATATATTTTTTGTCCTTGTGATTTTCTTCATAACATTCTTACTTAGTTTATTGTGAAAATATGGTATGTAGTAAATATAACGTAAAAATATTGGTCATTCGATTGTTCATGATATCAGCATGATTTCGCATGCACATTAGGATATTAGTATTTAAGTTCAAGTGGAGTCAGTAATTACAGGTGTATTTTTAACTGCATGGAGGCCCTAACTGCAGGTTGTTCAAACATCAACTATGTGTAAGGATTTAAAAAAGGAAAAGTATAAGAAATTATATATACATTAATAGTGCCTATAATTTTATGTTAATTAATTTAAAACTAAATATAAAAGATTCCTTCCTAGAGAAAGTACTTTTAAAAGCCATGTCAAGAAAAAGTTGAAATAATGAAAATTTATGGCAATGAATTAGAAATTCATAATATTCTTTCAAACCACTAAGTTCAATAGTTTTATAGCTGAATTATTCTAAGAATTTATAATGGAGGTATTTTCTATTTTACAAACTATTCCAGGAAACAGAAAAGAGAGAACATCTGTCTCTTTACATGAGGCTAAATTTAACTACACGTTATACTCAGGTGCCAGGATAAAAAATAAAATTATAAAGAAATCTCAGTGATAAAAAATAGTTTTAAAATTCATGACTTATATATCAGGGAGTAAGAAAGCCCAGTAATTTATCAGAAGCAAAACTAAACAAAAACAAAAATGTATAATAATTAATATTTACTTACCCCAAGAATTCATGGCTTATTAAACATTAGAAAAATTTTAATGCAATCTATCACAATAAAAAAAACCCATAAAGTCTATATGGAAATATTAATAGATACACAATAAGTAAAACTAAATAGTATCCATTTGTAATGCAGAAATTTAGGAAGAGCAGGTCATTTATCAGGCATGAATCAAGGCATTATACAAAAAGCATATTTCATAATGATGCATGAATATATTTTCTGTAAATTGTAAAGAAGATTATGATGTCTACCTGCACCACATTATTCAACAATGTGGAGAAGTTTTAGCTGCTGCAGTTTGAAAAATAACAAGGAACTGTAGTTATAAGAAATGCAATGGATGAAGCAAATGGCTATTATTTACAAATGATACAATATAGAAAGTCCATCCTAGCCAAATCTGAAGAGAAGTTATTATAATTAGGAATATAATTTGATTAGATCATTTAATACATAAATGCAGGTCTACACATTTTATATACCAGCTTGGGTTACTTAGAAAATATATCTGAAATAAATAGGTGAACATAGCAGAAAATAAAAATACACAAGACTTTTATTAAAATAAAGCAATAAAGCTATACTAAACAAACCAAAATATCATCTTTCCAGATGAGACTATATAATATCTTTAAAACGAAGAGTTTCCTCAGTTGGTTTCTTTTATAACTATGCTTCATATATTTTAAAGTAAAAGGATATAAAACAGGAGAACGTTATGTATCAGTCTGCACACTCCGCAGATGAAACTGATTGGTCCAAACGTGTTTCTGGTAATGGAACAAACAATTATAAATACATTTCACTTTGCTATAGATAGCAAGAAAAACAATATATTAACAGAATAACACATTATAACAAAATGAGTTACAACAGAGTGAAAATAGTATATTTTAATCCCAAAGAAAGTAAGAAGAAAATTAATGAAGGTGAAAGCATGCTATAAATAATATATAAATAAAAATAAAAGTACTCATATTATGAACAAAACTCCCTGGTTCCTAAAAGCTTTATCTTAAGCATATGTGTACATTACTGTCTAAATAGTGAGGTTTTTTTTTTTGTAACATGTGATTCATCATGATTACCAAAAAATCAATAATTCTTATATTTGTATAATAAAGATGAATATTTATATGATTATTCTAGTACTTGTTGATTTTCATTTAATAAAAGATAAAGCTTTATTTAAAAAGGAAAAGAACATTTAAAATTAGTCATTAGGCATTAATCATTATGATGATTATTAGCTGTTAAAAATGTCAGCTACCAACTACACTAAGAGGATTATAAAATCCCAACTCCTGAATCCTACTTTTTCCTAGGGGTGAGATCTGTGACTGTTGCCTTCCCCTTACCTCTGGCAAATTAGAGAGCCCTGGGGATACTGGCACATGTGTGCTCTCCATGGCCAGTTGATGTACCCCCCACTCACGCAGGAGACCAAGGCCCTGCCACATGCTGTGGTGGCTTAAGTGATCCTGTTTAGCCATATTTTCCACAGGACCTGGGCAGATAACTTGTCCCTAGCCCTAACTGCCCACTGCCCACTGCCAAGTCAGCTGGACAACTGCTGCTGCTGCTGTCTGAAAAGCCTGGAGCAAGACAAAAGCCATTACAGCTACAGCCTTTGGATATAGGTGGCCTGCACTGTTCTACACAAACACCATGGGTACTGGGCATTGCCCAACATGTGTTCCCAATCTCGTGGCCACCACAGTCCTTGCACATGAGCAACATGCCCCATGCACCAACTCCAACCTGAGTAGGCACCCTACCTACATGTCTTCTCTGTCTGGAGTCCCTGCTCTGCCCTTCATGTAAACTGTGACATGATAACCAACTACACACTAGGGGCTACTCCACTCCATGTCACATGAACCTGTGGGATTTCTACATCCTGAGCATGTTCTGTGGCCCTTGCTGCACCCTGTGTGGACCTTACCCATCCCACACACCTAGCACTTCTGACCAAGACTATAGGTATGCAAGGTCATGGTCATGCTCTCGATTTCATGGTCAATCAGCTTCCCTGTGTATGCACCCTGCACCATGGGCCATCCCTGCCTCAGTGGCCCAATAACAATGACAGGGGAAAGACACAGCATATGGGCAGTGATAAAGGCTGAGTGCACCTTGTCTTTTGGACTAGGACCCACATACACCATCAAGGGACCACTCCCTATCTTTGCCGAACAAAAAAAGCTCACAGCAAAGACAGAAGTTGAGAGAAGTGGCCCCTGATGAGAAGATATCAGCATGAAGCTCCAAGAACATGAAAAATATAGACTGTCTCAACACCCACAAAGGATAGTAATAGCTATCCAGCAATGGACTCCAACAAAATGAAATTGTTGAAATGACAGATAAATGGAATTCAAATCATGAATGGAAAGTCAGAAGAATGGACTTGAGCATATGGTAGATTGTGGAAAACTATCTCAAAGAAATCAAAAACTTAATCCAGATGATGAACAAAAAAGTCACTAAAGAGACAACCTTCAAAAAGAGATAACAAGACATTCAGAAATGAAAGAATCATTCCACCGTGGAAGTTGGAATTTGATCAAAAGTTTCTAAATGAGTTTACTTTTGTGATGGAGGATTGCACTGGTCATTATGTAGGATATGTCTGAGAATATCCTGGAGAGCTGGTTTAGTTATGGCAATTTCTACAATATGTGAATTTCATTAAAGTATTTAATTTCTCCATCATAATTGAAACTTATTTGAGCTGGATAAAAACTCAGGATCCTGGGTTGAAAGTTATTTTGTTTTAGGAGATTAAAAGTTGAAGATCACCCTCTTCTAGCTTGAAAGGTTTCAGCAAAGAGATCTGCAGTCATTCTAATAATCTTCCCCTTGTAGGTTATGGTTTTCTTATGTCTGGTTGCTTTCAGAATTTTCTCCTTCATACTACCTTTAGTGAAGTAAATTTTCATGTGCCTGGGAAATATCTTATTTGGGTTGAGTCATGCTGGGGTTCTGAATCTGTCTGCCATCTGAATTTCAGAATCTCTTGGCAAGTTTGGAAAGTTCTCTTTCATGATCTCATGAAGGACCTCTGTGCTTTGTGAAGCCACTTTGTCACCTTCAAGGATCCCTATAAGGTGAATATTGGTTTTCTTCAAATTATCCCAGAGCTCTCTGAGAGAATGATCCACTTTTGATCTCCATTTTTCTTTGGGAGCATTTGGAAGCTTTGTCTTCAATGTCAGAAATCCTTTCTTCTGCTTGTTGCATTCTGTTACTGAGGGATTCTACTGCATTTCTCAGATATTTGAGGCCTGAAAATTCTTGTCTCAATGTGTCAAAACCTTTGGTTATTTTGTCTTTGAATTTTCTGAATTCTTTAGACAACTTTTGAAATGCTCCGTGAATTTCTAATTCCAACTTTACCTCTATTCTATTGATCTTATTTTCAATCCATATTCTGAATTCAATTTCTGACATCTCAGCCATCTGTTTATGAATGGGATGTTCAGTTGTGTCCACTCTATTATTCTTTGGGGAGGTTTATCTACTCTGGTTATTTATGTTACCAGAGGTTTCTGCTGATTCTGCCCCATGATTATTTTACACTGTTTGGCTAGATGAACAGATAAGGAGAAGTTGGGTTGGGGGCTCCAAGAGTAGTGATTGGCCAGTCCTTTGCCTCAGAGCTGGGACTGGTGTCTGTACTTTTTCCCCTAGAGCTTTGCCAAAGACCCATACGGTGCTACGGCCTGAGAAACTGGGGACCTTCTTGGTGTGGTGGAGCTAAGTGGGTCTGTCTTGCATTAAGCTGGTCTCTGTCCTATCCTAGTGAATCAGTTACTCTGGGTTGAAGTCTCAGCTGTGGAGAAATATCAGTAATTAAGTCACCCCACCTCCCACAGGAAACAATTGGAAAAGGAAAATCAAACCTTCCCACAACCACACACCAAGGGTACCCCTTTGGATAGTCCTTGGGTAATTGGCCCAGTTCAAGGGGTCCAAATCAATTGTCCCAGTCAGCACTGATCTCAGGTGGGAGAATTCAAAATGTCTCCGGAAACTAGATAGCAAGGGTCTTCTGGCAGCTCAAGTATGACTCGCTCTGGTGCTCCATGAGTTCAGAAAGACCCACCCAGCATTTAAATTAGTCTGGGAAGGTTGATGCCTCCTTTCCCACCTTGCACCTCTGTCACACCCAGTCACTGTTTACCCCTTAGGGCCCTGATCCTGTTCCTTCCAATGAGCAGATGTTCCAGAGGTTTGCACCTGCCTTAGTCACAGGGAGATCTATGTCTCCTCAGCCAGGCTGCCACTCTCTGCTACTATCCAGCCTGATAACCTCGGGTGCATAGTGGGGGCTATGGTGGTTTACTCAGTTTCAGCCCCACCCCTGATAGATGTTGCTGACAGAACAGAACATCTTTACAGAATTTGTTTCTGTCCCAGCTATATTCCCCTGTGGATCAGATGCTGTTTAAGCAACTCAGCCCTGTCTATGCCGCTGCCCAGTCTCAGCTACTGTTTAGGGCGGACACAGTCAGAACTCACACTTAGCTGTCATTTCCAGCCTCTGCCTGTCTGACTTTATGTCAGCTATGATACCCTGAGAGCCAGGTGCAACTGAGGCTCAGTGATGTAGTCCTTTGGGTCAGCCCCACCCTGGGAGTCTGCTGTCTCTGTGTGTACATATTCTAGTCCCCACGGTCCTCCCAGGCCATTACCGCCTTAGGCATACCCTTTACTCACGGGGCCTGCATTTCTGTCCCAGATCTATTCCACCAGTGCCTGCCACCACAGAAGATGCCCAGCTTCTTCTGGTTGCCCAGAGAGACTGGGAGTGTCCTTCTAATATATCCCCAGGGGTGTGAGCCCTATTGTTCCCGCCACTGTGGCTGCTGCTCTGTGTCTCAGCACTGCCTCTGCTGTATGGTTCCCTCTCAGTTGACTGTCATCTCCTTTCTCCCATGCTGGAGAATCAGGACAGATCAGCAACAGCCCATGCCCCATCCACACCCCTTGAGAAAATACCCAAGAATCTGGACTTCATGGAGGATAGTCTTCTAGACCTCTGGGTGAAAGTGGAGAGAGTTCAAAATTGCATGTAGAGAATATATACAGTTTTATGGCTGGCAGGAGACTGCCATGGCATCCTAGGAAGGGAAAGAGGTCTAGTTTTTAAAGGGTTGCTCCTGTGGGCTAAAATGGGAAGATATTTGAACTCTGCTTGCTTGTTTGTATGGTGTATACTGTGAGCCGTTCTCATGGGAGAGGGGACTACTGTCTGCTTGGCAATGGATTTTGTACCTCTTGTTTGTATCCTTAGGGTCACAGCTTGCCTCAGCAGGATTGATGTGTGTTCTTCAACCTTCTCTCTTGGCTCAGATCCAAACCATTGGCTTTCTTGTTAAACTTATGTCCTTTAACTGTCATTCTGGATGGGAGCCTCTTTTCTTGTATATGGTTGAGTCATTTCTGGATGTTCTTGGTGAAGATGCCTGTCTTGATGTCAGCCATGGCTGCAGGTCCAGGGAGCTGCAAAGAGCAGAGCACACGGTAGGCTGGTTACGGTGCAGTAGGAGGAGGTGAGGCAAGAGGAGGACCAGGAATAGCAGAGGAGGAGCAGGAGAGGCCTATTTGCCTTTAGTTTAACTCATTCATTCATTCTGAAAAAAAACCATACGTTTATCTAATCAAATATGTTTTCTATATTCTTTCTTTTCCAGTTTAAAATTAAACCAATGTGAGATGTTTAAATGTGAGATATTTTTATTTAAACTAAGATATGGCAAATAAAAAATCGTATCTAGGAATAAGTTTGAAAAATAAAAATAACATGGCATTGGTTAAATGAGAAAGATATTTTGAGTATTAAAATTTCTGTTAATTTTTCAAAGCCATTTCAATTCTACCTTGGTTATTTAAAATGAATTAACCAACGATTGAATTCTTAGATTTAGCCCTGGTTGATATGTTTACTTTTCCATTGTAGCATAAGTCTTCAACCCTCACCCCCAACTCCTGGCAAATTAAGTATCATTGTCTCTATGGTTTGGCATAGTGAACATTCAAGGTGTTAAAAAATAATAATGTTCTTGTGGTAAAAGTTACTTTGTGTTTTGCATAATTTTTGGTGAAATTGCAAGGATTTCACACACAGTCTATTTAGAGAATAATGAGCAAATATCAACATGGAGTTGTCATTGAGTTAATTTATATTTTGATTTAATTTGACATGTTGGGGGCCATACCTCAACACATGTTACCTTGTAATACATTGAACAGTGTCAATGGAATCTAAATGTAATTTTATAAAACTAGGTAAAACTGTGACTACATATAATAACTTAAATGCTGGCACAATTATCCCATTTTAGGTTCAGTGACAAATTAAAGCTGACAAAGTAGAAACAAAATTAACATACTTTGAAATGGAAACATGTTCACACTAATGGATTAACTTCTACATTCACCTGCCATCTTTCGGTTTCAGCAATAATAAGGTGAAAAAATTTAATGAAGTTAGATGAACCTGTAAACTTCAATATAAAATGAGTTCACTGATGTGATTATGGCCTCATCATTTCCTGTGTTAGAAGATCCAATTTCCAGAGATTTGGTCATTTTTACAAAGGATTCTTTACAGATGAACATCTTACCTATGTCTCAGTTGAGCAATGACACAAAATGCATCACATGCATCTATTCTCTGCTTGTATCTAAAGAATATTTTCTCTGTGCACAGGGCTAAAATAATATAATCTTGCATCCTAAATAGAATTGACTCTCAAACTGACTCTCAAATTGATCCACTTTGTCTCTAAGGAAAATTCTTTAAACAGTATTACTTTAGTTTCCCTGAAATTTGTATGTGTAGAAAATGGATTACATAAAACAATAATTATGTTTTATGAAACATTAAATTTTCCATGAACTTTATTAATTATTAGAAACCATTCAATATTTTTCAGAAAAGGAAAAGTGTTAAGATATTTTTGATTTATCTTAATTTTTAAAGTCTTTTTGTTACTAAAATTAAAACTTAGTCCTCATTTGTTCTATGGTTTCTAAGTGACTGCCATAATTCTTAGGGTGATAGGTCAAGGTAATTTAGAGATATTTTACTAGCTTGTTTCCTCCAAGAAACTTCAAGGAATGGTAACATCTAAACATGACGCATAGTTTTACTGTAATTTTTTCATTGATTTTTAGCTATCTGTACATTTTTCTTATAAATTTATAATTTTATTCTCTTCCTACTTTATGATTATAAATATACAAGAAGAGACATTTCATTTTGATTTCCTCTTAATATCCAAGAACTAAGGACATATTTACTGTGGTGGCAGTGGTGGCAGAGGTGGCTAGCTCTCCATCAACATTCTTCTTCTTCCTCTTCTAGTCTGATAAGTTGGTTGTGGGCACGTGGTTAGACTACGCTTCTCAGCACTAGTAGTTGTAGACTTAGTTTTTTCTAGTTTAGTGTGAAAAAAACTAATGTGCATCACTTTTTGGTTGAAACTTTTAAGAGAGAGGATGTGCCTTCTTTGTACTTTCTTCTTTTTCTGTCCGGTGAATACTGATAATAATGGGGCTCTAATGGATGCTAGAATAGAAATGTAAAATCTTCTTACTTCTTTAATCAATATATGGAGACTAACTGCTCAAAATATTTGTCCTGCCTTTAATATAAACATGTATAGGCCCTGTTGTTTTTGATATCCTATGTAGCGCCTAAGAATACAGGTATTTACATGGGAAGAGAGCATTGCGGTCACAAAATTAAAAAATATGACATTAGATTGGTTGGTGTGTATGTGGAAGAGGGGCAATTGAAGCTTTAAAAGGGAGAGACTCTAAACTGTGGGGAGACTTTGATAAAGTTATTTGTAAATGATAAAATTATCATTATCAACTTAGAAGGCATAGCATGTTTCTAGCATTTAGATTTGTGGGAAATAGTTAACAAGCACAGAAAGTCTTGGCTGCTGCTTGTAGCTTTTAACAAGACATTATAAGAGATGAGATTAGGTAGGGATTGATAGATTTGCAAAGAGATGGAAGAAAATAAGGAGTTCAGCAAATGGGGGTTCTGGAGATTTGTGAAAGCCTAAGCTCTTTATTTCACGTGGCATTAATGTGTAGCCACTTTGAAGATGGGGAAAGAACCAGCAACAAAGCACAGCTCAAAACAAAAACAAAACCAACCAATATCAAAAATAATAATGGGACTCATTTATGTGTTGTAAGAAATGGAGTTGTACTGACATCGATGCATGCTGTAAACAAAATATGTGAAAGTAATGCCAAATTTTTTGTGGAGATTTTTATTGTTAAAGAAAATGTTGGGCAGTGCTTGTGGCTCAAATGGGTAAGGCGCTGGCCCCATATGCTGGAGGTGGTGGGTTCAAACCCAGCCCTGGCAAAAAAAAAAAAAAAGAAAAAAGAAAAAAGAAACTGAACTTCGCCTTAAAAGCCTATTATTGCTCCTACCTGAAATCTATCCTCATGCTACCAAACTTCCACCAGCAGAAGGAAATTGTGGTAGCAGTGCATCTCCCTAGGAGATCATTTTCCCACTGTCCATTTAGATATTGTCACAAGTATCATTCACAAGGAAGAAACTCTGAGAGGGCAAAGTTGGGAGTCAAAGGGAGAGTAGAGAATTAGTATGTGAGATCAGAGATAATAGGGGTCAGGTCATATATCACCTTACATACCATTGTAAATAGCTGGGCAAAAGGGAAGATCTATCAAGGATTTGAGCTAAGTAGTGCCATTATCTTAATTAAAATTTAACCTTTTTAGAAGATAACTTTGGCTGCTATTTTGAGAATAGACTCTGTGGTCATCTGTAGTCAGGGTGAGACAGTTTCAGAAGTTACTGAAATACTCTAGAAGATATATTGTGAGAGATTAGATCTGGTTGGTATGAGCAAAAGCGAGAAATGCTGGGATTCTGTTTAGTTTGCAGGGTGTAACACGAAAAGTCAAGGACATGGTTTTATGATTTAAGCAAATGGAAGAATGGAATTGTATGAACTGAGTTGGGGAAGGAGCAGATTGCAGCAGAGACATCACTGGTTAACCTTTGGACATGTTCAATATGAGATATCCATTACATATTTAAGTGAAGAGATTGTGCTCTTGCTTAAAGAGTGATTGAGAGAAGTCTGAATTAAATGCTTTTGGGAGTTGTCAGTACATAAATCAACTGAAAGTCACAAAACTGGAAAAGTTAGCTGACTAGCTGAGGATTCTAGATAGAGAAGACAGTAGATGATGTGGCTGAGTCTTGGAGAATTCCAACATAAGGAGTCAAAGAGAAAAATGAAAAGAGAAGAGGACTCTGAGGAATACTAGCTAGTGAGGTAGGACTACATTCAAGAGAGTGTGGAATCTCAGAAAGCAACTCCAGAAATCATGTTAGAGTGCTGAGTGTGTCACTGTTGCTGATAGACAAGAATGTCAAAACAGAAGACCATTTCTAGAAAGACTATTTCCACTAAGTGGGTTTAAGTGGCTATTTTTTTGTTAATAGAACATGAATACAATGATGCAAGATATTTCCAGGTCATGGATTTTAAGGCAACATGTTTCAATCACACCATTCCTTTTCTTCAAGGTGATTTAAAGATGACAAGGATCTAAGAGATTCTGATACTCTCAAAATGGAAGAGACCTGTGAGGTATCCCTGAATCACCACGTGGGAAAAAGGCACAGATAAGCCTGGAATATCCGTTTTTAAATTGTTAAACCAGCAAGAAATAAAATCCTATTGTTTTTAGTAATTACATTTGCAGAGCTTTTTTTTTTAGTCGTTCAGCTATTATTACTGCTAGCATTAGCAGTAAGTTAGCATAACTCTTTATCTCAATTTATTCTCCCATCAAGAATAGTACAATTTTAACTACTCAGTAACATGGTCACTTAGTGACAGGTTTTTACACAGTTTTATGTTTTTAAATAAGTTGATATCAATTGTATTATATTTGAGATCACATTAATGACTTCTGAGACTTGAATATGTTGCTTATAAGAAATGTTTTAAAAAAGGATGCTAAATTATGTTCAATGATATTGCACTGCTCAATAATAAAAAGAGGGGCATATACTTAAGTTATTGGTAAGCTTAACAACACAATATATGATCTCAGCTCTGAGGCACTTTCCTCTATTTTCTTCTGTATTTTTCTTCCAATGTCTCCTTTTTTTCACTTAATTTTTATGTTTCATTTTCTTTACTATTTCTGATATCTTTTCCTCTCCTTCTGTGTTTTATTGTACCACTTTTTATCATCTACTTTTTTCTTTTTTATTTCTTCTCTATGTTTCTATAGCTCCCATTTGTTTGCCTCCTATATAGTTCCCTTTTGTTTTGATTCTCAGGAAACAAACAAAAATCACCACTAACACCATGACTGAAATGTAGGGAGAGTGTAAATTGCTTTCTTGGAGAGTCCACAACAGAAAGTACAAACAATTAACTAATGCAGTGGCAACCTAAGTTAAAATTTCCATGAAACCCAGGGCCCCTGATATAGAATGGATTCTCTGCTTATTTTTTAAATTATTTTCCCTGACACTTGAAAGTTGAGAAAAGAAATCTATTTTAAAATAGATGTTATTTGATCTTCAATGTCTTCCAGATTATCAGTATCCTGGAAAGAGTAAAAATTATGAAAAGTTACTCTCATCCTAAAAGGAAATATTAGTTTTTCTTAGAAGCAATAAGATTTCAGACCATATTGATATGGGCAAACTTTGATGTTTGCCCCACACTAGAGGATTAAACATCACACTTACTACAACAGCCACCAATATCATAACTCATCACCACACCTTCTTCTTTTACACTCTTACTCATGTAACAATGTCACCAGCCAGCAATAGACTGCTTATTTGCTCAGTTCAACCTGCATTACTTGAGAACTTATTCTGTCTCACTGTGCTAAATTAAGGAATAACAAATGTTTTTGAATTCAGTTCAGAAACGGTTGCAAATATAATTAGAAAATATGTATAGTAGATACAAAATTGGGAAGTACAGAGGAGATATTCAGGAAAGGATGTTAGGCTTGAATATGATACGGTTGATCAGTTGCTACATTATTTACAGCCCATCAGTCTTAAAGCACCGCTTATTGTCCTAGTGACTTTAGTTAATCACGCCCTGAATTCTCAAAGGTTAAATGTTTTCTATGGCACCTCAAAATTTCTACCATGTTTGGGATCCATTTTTCCCCAACATAACAAGTCTTGGTTTCCAAACTCTCCCTGGTATTTATTAATATCACCACCTCCTAATTGTTTGAAAAGTGAACAACCCCCTATTTTTCCTACAATTTTGTTCTCTTTCCTTGTTTCTTCTATGGACGTGTTTTATGGCCCAAATCTTTAGGCTAATCTGGAAAGCAGATTGTTCACTACCACTCCAGTTTACTATGTAATGGTATACAGGCTCATTCAACTGCTTAATTATTAGGAAGCTGTGACACATAATTTGGCCTTCTTCTTTACCTTTGGTTAGGAAAAATAAATATCCTTAATAATCCCTCAAATTAATATTTAAAGAAATGCATCCATTCTTGACCTTAGGAATCGAATTCTGTATAGAGGGCATAATTTAATCTCAATATGAAGATCTGGCTATAAAGAAAACACCTATGGAGCATAGGGAAGGTCTGATTGTGAATGGATAGTTAGGAGCTCTGTGTGGAAGAGGTAATTTTCTTGAGTTGAAAATTGAAAAATGAACACAAGTTTACCAGTTTTCAAACTGCAACAGTGGGGAAGAGGCTAGCAGTTCACATATATTATTTGAGTGAGGGCTAAAAGATACTATAAAAACTCAAGTGCAAGATTGTTTTGCACAATCTTTTAATTCTCAACACTTCATAAGTTAAACATATTGTTGAAATGGAGAAAAAGCAAATGTATCACTATGTATGTATATATGTACGTATGTATCTATCACTGTTCTATCCATAGAAAACTATTAATCTTATATCTAGGAAGAATTATCACAAGATTAAATAATTGGAAATATAGTAATTCTGTATTTATTAACAGTAACTTTCTTTCTAGCAAATGCCAATGTACAGTGTACTTTCCCCTCATGATTCTGACAGTTGCAATAGCTTTCCATCTATGCTTCTTTGTAATGGAGTATGAATATACTTCAGAACAAAGAAGCCATAGGAATTTCTGATTAAGTTTCTAAAATTCATAGCTGAGATATTAGTTTTTAAATACAAAGTAGGCTTATTTCCAAAAGCTGGGAGTTTGAGTTGGAACAAGATTCAGTGCTGAAAAACTCAGCATAAAGTTGATGCATAAAGAATAAAGTTGGGAGGCTTTAAGAATAACATGTAAGGGTATGTAGCACTCCCCTGGGTCAAGGGCTCAACTACAACTTGAACTTTACTTTAGCAACACAAACAATGTAGCCTCATAATTTGTACCCTCATATTAATCTGAAATCAAAATTTAAAAAAGAATAAAATAAAAGTTAGTTTTTGTGTTACACAAAAAGTATCTTAAAGGTTTTTCTGCCCCCACGAAGAAACTTTAGAATAAATAGAGAAGAGAACTTCAATATCCCAGTGAAGTTTAAGATTTCATTTTAGAGTGTGAAAAAATAAAAATCTCTGATATGTTGTGCCTTTTTCAAGGAAATAACTCAGCAAGATGACATGTTATTTAAAGAAATCATCATGTAACTAGACCTGCAACCAATGAGACAAGAAAGAACTGCCTGAGATTAAATTCAGCATTCTTGGAATTTAAGCTAAATGTGTGGAGAGATGCTCCAAATTCTCAAGCTTCTGAGAGAGAAATAAAGTGACTGGGAGTGAGGCAGAGGCTTTCACGCTTTGGAGGTTGAGGCCGCGAGAACATGCAAAGTTGTCACTCTAGTCCTGACAACTGGAGCCATGGGAAATGATATGCAGATACAGATAGAAACCACTTTCTAAAGATCCTGGTGTTGTTACTGAATGGTGACACCACTTCACCAAAGCCAGAGCACAGCACAGCATGCCTGTGTATCCTACCCCAGAAAATTACTGAACTAATAACAATAAGTGACAGAAAAGGGTGAATAGAACAATCTCTACTTGACCAACTACCCAGAAGAAATTTAGATTAAACAGGACATTTTAATATAACAGCTTTATTGAGATATAATTCATGTACTATAAAGTTCAGGCAATTGCAACAACAACAGAAATAAACAAATGGGACTTGCCTAAACTGAAAAGCTTCTGTACAGATAAAGAGACAACAAACAAAGCAAATAGACAACCTACACAATGGGAAAGGATATTTGCATATTTTGAATTGGACAAAAGCTTGATAACTGGGATCTGTAGAGAACTAATTAATCACATGAAAAAGGCAACATCTCATATAGGCAAGAGACATGAATAGAACCTTCTCTAAAGAAGACAGACAAATGGCTAACATGAAAAAATGCTCATCATCCCTAATTATTAGAGGGTAACCCCAGCGAGAATGGCCAACATCACAAAATCTCAAAACTGCAGATGTTGGCATGGATGTGGAGAGAAAGGAACACTTTTACACTGCTGGTGGACTACAAACTAATACAATCTTTTTGGAAGGAAGTATGGAGACCCCTCAAAGAACTCAGGCTAGACCTCCCATTTGATCCTGCAATCTTATTATTGGGGCATCTATCTAGAAGGAAAAAAAATCCTTTTATCGTAAGGACACTAGCACTAAACTGTTTATTGCTGCTCAATTTACAATCGCCAAAATGTGGAAAAAGGCTAAATATCCAGCAACCCAGGAATGGATTAACAAGCTGTGGTATATATGGAGACTTTACAGCCTTTGTATTAACCTGGATGGAATTGGAACGCATTATTCCTAGTAAAGCATCATGAGAATGGAGAAACATGAATCCTATGTACTCAATTTTGATATGAGGACAATGGACAATTAATGACATGGTGGGGGTGGGAGAAGGGGAGCGCAGAAAGAAGGAGGGAGGGTTGGGGAAAGGGAGACCAGAGAGCAGGAAGGAGTGAGGGGGTGAGGTCTTGGTGTGTGCCACACCTTTTGGGGGTAAGACAAGATTATAAGAGGGTCTTTACCTAACAAATGAAATCAGTTTAACCTGATTTCTTGCACCTTCAATGAATCCCCAACAATAAATTAAAAAAAAAGGTATACTGTTTGTTGGCTTTCGTATATTCACAAAGTTGTGCATTCACCACTCCCATTTAACTTCATGATCTCTCTGTTCTCATAGAGTTAATATAGATGTGACAGTTTTAAGAAAAATGAAGAATTTGGAAAATTCAATTCAATTGTCTCAAATATAAATTCACTTAAAAACAGAAATTGGAGATTTCTGGTAAGGGTAGAGGTAAAAACATTTCATCTTCATATTTTCAGAATATAGCTTATTACAGAATTTTCTACCACTGCCTTCAGATACAGTTCATAATGAGGGCTTTAATTCATTTGTTTAGCAAGTATTATTAGACCTCTGATTTCCACCCAAGTTAGCTCTAGGCACTGACCAGCTATAGTAACACTTTTTCAGAATCCTTATGATCATGTGGCTGGCGAGATTAGTAAAACTATTCTGACCTACCTAATTCCGTCTGGACTGCACACTTGGGAGTTATGGAGCTGCTGGGAGCTAGCATGCACTGTGTAAAAATCCTGTCTTGGTGGACAAGCAGAGCTAACCACATGTGTAAAAAACACCCTGAGAATATATCTGAGAGATCCAGATGTTTTTGGACATTGGTTTTATGAGATATGGAAGAAATCACTGAACTCTTCTGAAAAGTGTATGCAGATTCTCAGAGTCACAGGGACTGTCCCGCAGAGCAGGGAAATCAGGATGGAAGGGCTCACACTGCAGTACAGTTTGCTTCCTCACTTCCTTAAGATCTTCAACATCACCAATTATAGATGTCTTTTATAAGCATTTATCTAATAGAAAATCTTATCCTACTCCATTGTTTTGCTGTGTTTAAATAGGAAAAAATCTTTGATAAGATCAGAGGGAATTGAGACTCATAGGGAATTAATCACAGAGAAACAGATGTACATTTTTCCATACCCAAATTCTGTGGGTCTTGTGCTTGTGACATTTGCACTTCACAGCAATAATATGAGCAAAGCTAACCACGTAGTGGATATTTCTGATGCGCCATAAACTGTGTTAAATGTTTGTGTACAGTATTAACTTCAGTCATCCTTATGGGATAAATCTAATGGTCACCAACTCTCAGAGAAGGATCCTTATATTCCTCCCTCAAATCAGGGTCTGTGTTTCCACAAGACTCACAGGTGATTTGCAGTACAATTATGTCTGTGTGCACAATATAGTTTTTTTTTTTAAAGCATGTTAATTTTATCAGGGATCATATACTATTTAAATTAATCTATTTCTCCTATTATACCATTCCTGGGCACTATGTTCAACACATTCTGTCTGCCTGTAAGGTCATTTTATCCCTTCTTTCATTAATGAATTTCACTCTCCTCCTAAAAACTGGGTTCACCATTCTCTGTTGTGCTGACCATTCCAGATTCTGGTCAAAGGTATTGTCTTCATCTTATGTTCTCACAAAACTGAGTGTAAGCTGCTCTTGCATTGTGGTTGCATTTTATCGTGTTCTTTGTATTCTCATCTTCTGCCATAATAAACTTTTTTTCCCTAAAGGTATTATTATCATTAATGTTTTAGGACTCAATAAGTCTATCACTTTTTGGTGGTCAGCAATTGCTTTTAAAGGTAAATTTGAGATTTTTTTTTTTTTTTTTTTGAGACACAGACTCACTATGTCACCCTCGGTAGAATGCTGTGGTGTAACAGCTCACAACAACTTCAAACTCTTCGGCAATTCTCTTGCTTCAGCCTCCCAAGTAGCTGGGCTATAGACGCCTGCCACAACTCCCAGCTATTTTTCGTTGCAATTGTCATTTTTGTTTAACTTGCCCGGGCCGGGTTCGAACCTGCCACTTTCAGTGTAGTGGCTGGTGCCATAACCACTGTGCCATGGGCGCCAAGCCAAATTTGTGATTTTTAAGACACATTTCTGATCATGATATAATTGTCTATCTTCCCCATAATCGCAGTATGATTTAACTTAATCATCTGGTTATTTCCTCAGCATACATTCCTTTTGATAAAGAATTACTGTGGACGATTTTCTTTTGTTCTATTAATTAATGAACCATGTATTCAAGCTGTACTCTTGGAAAAACAGGTAATAATTAGATGATTTTGTCTATACTTTGGAGTGGTTTATATTGTATTGCTATGAATTCAGATGGTACATACTTTTTATGTTAGGAAATAATATAGTCTTGAATAAATAATTTAGACATCACTGATTGGTACTAAAATGACAATGTTGTTCATCTTCCTTTCCCAATTAACTTCCTTCTCTGCCGAAGAGGTAATGACTTTAACAGTGAGCTGTGTGTTTTCCAGATCGTTTCTATATGTAATGATGCAAAATACAATTATTGGCTAACGTGTTAAGTACTCACATGTGACTTCTTTTATTTTAGTGAAATTATTTCTCCATTTTTCCAAGTATTATCATCTCTTACATTTCTATGGTATCTTTTCCCATTTCCAATTAAAAATATGTATAGTCTACTTGGGAGGCTGAGGCAAGACAATCACCTAAGCCCAGGAGTTGGAGGTTGCTGTGAGCTGTGTGACGCCATCGCACTCTACTGAGGGTGAAAAAGTGAGATTCTGTCTCCACAAACAAAAAAAAAAAAAAAAAAAAAAAAAAATGTATAGTGAATTAATTATACCTTTATGGCATAATTTTTTTCCTGTACTTGTGTCTGTGATTCTGACTATCAGAAGTTTGCCCTGTTAAATTGTAATGACAGAAATAGTGTCTTTTTAAAACATTTAAATAGTGATTTATATCATCTGGCTCTGGTGCTGGCACCCAAGAAGAATTTAGTGAACATTTCTGGACTGATTGACTGTGTTTCCATTAAAATGAGTTTCACTAATTGAATTCATTTTAAATTCTACACCATATCTCACTAATTTTTATTATTTATTTACTTATTTATTTATTTTTGCAGTTTTTGGTCATGGCTGGGTTTGAACCTAACACCTCTGGCATATGGGGCCGGCGCCCTACTCCTTTGAGCCACAGATGCCGCCTCAACATATCTCACCTTTTGAAAATATTAAGAACACTTGAAATGATTAGGCAGAACCTCTACAATTAAGGTAAGTCCTTATCTATCATTTTGAAAATTATATCTTAATCCATATCAGAATAAATTTATTCTTTAGGTTTTGAAGGCTTTATTCTATTCAAAGTGAACTTATTAGCAGAGTTCTTAAACTAGAGGACTGTAGTTTAAGAGTGAGACGAGTATTTGCAACATAACTATTGTTCTGTGAAATGTAATTATAATGTAAGATTGATTTCTTATTCTCGCATTTTCTTATTTGTTAAAGAAACCTGTAATTTTTTAAATGAAAGAAGATTAATACCTAATGCTATTATCAAAACATAACAAAGACCAATTGCCATATTTAAACATAATAGCTAGTGTCTCAGAGCATTAATTCTCAACTTTTATATGTGAAACCTGGCTGTATATCATGATATAGTTCTATAAGTGCCTACTATGGTTGGAGGTAAACATGACTACTCAAAGATAAATGGGGAGGGTGAGTGGGAGATGTGCAGGGGTATGGGAGAAAGTTTTCTGTACTGAGTAAGAATTTCCTTATACATATTATTTTTCTAAAATTATTTTTTCATTTTCGTTAGTTCAATGTACCGTTTTCCATTAAGCAACATTCATAGGTATGACATTAAATAGCGACCCCCCAGTTGCCACCATACTTGGCAGGATAGTTATGGCAGCTCATTATATCTTTAAAACAAGCTTAAGTGGGGTTTCCATATTTTTTAAAATTTGAATAGACTAAGGTTTGAAGATATTAGACAACTTTATCAAGATTACACAGTGATTAAATAACAGCTATAGAGGTCGAAAATACCTCTGTTTTCATTTCAAAACCTGTGTTCTTTGCTATACCCTCCCAAGAGATTCAATTATCCAGTAAGGGTTGATTTTGCCCATGCTTACTGTTTCCCTTGAGTCCAACAGTTTCAAAGGCACCTCTTTTCTTTTTTACCCTCCTCCCCTGCTTTTTTGTTTGTTTTATCTCCTCCTTTTTCTGGCTTCTAGTAACAATCCGTTTATTTTTAACTCTACTTTTTAGCTTCTGCATATGTGTGAAAGCAGGCAATACTTGTTTTTTTGTGTTTGGTTTATATTACTGAACATAATAGTCCCAAATTTCATCCATATAGCTGCAAATGATAGGATTTAATTCTTTTTTATAACAATAATATTCCATTGTGTATGTACACCAAGTTTTCTTCATCCATTCATAGATACTTTATTTGATTCCATATTTTCACTATTGTGAGTAATGTTACAATGAAGATGGGAGTGAAGAAATCTCTTCGATATATTGATTTTTTTTTCCTTTGGGTGTATACCCAGTTCTGAAGTTGCTAGATCTTATGGCAGATCTTGCAAAAGTACTTATTTTAGCTGCTGAAATAACACAATAATTCTCCAGGATGAAATTTAAGTAAAGACTGTTGACAATTTTATTCATTGTAGATTCAGAATGGAGGCAGGTCAGTCTTTCTGAGGTTAGCTACTAGTATCATAGTTTTCGTAATGGGAAGAAGTTGATGGCACAGCACTAGGCCCAGCAACAATCAGCAGAATCTCTGATAGTGAATGATATGAACTCTTTCCACCATTACATACATTTGTAATCCTATAAACAGAAAAAATAACTCATGACGTATTTGGTGGGAACTAATTTCTACAAAAGTGTTTGATTTAATTTTTTAACAAGTTTTGGACAGATGTTAATGAGACTAAACAATAAAATGATCTATGAAATTTGAGCTCGTGTAGAAGCAGAAATTGCGAATGATGGCACTGGGAAATATTCAGTTCTCTTAGGTGTATTTCAATCATGTGAATTTGAGGCAAGATTGTCTAAATCTTCCCAAGAACCCTCAATTTCTTTTTATCACCTTAACACCATATATTTCCTTCTAAAAAAAGAGAGAGAGAAAACAGCAATGAAATCTCTGTTTAAGAAATGAATGCTGACCTGTTGAGTTCCTGCATTGTGCTAAGAGGGTCTGAGACAGGGCCCGCCCTTAGGGTGCTTTTCAGGTGAACAGAGATAGAAGACAATGATAATAATTGTAGTAGGAGACAGAAGCAGGACCGTTGATTCCTTCAGTTTTAAAGATGCCCAAAATCATCAAACATGGGAGCTGTTATGACAGTTCCTGCCATGAAAAAGAGCTGTGAGCTATAAAGGCAGAGAAGGGCAGACAACCATTGGAGGGAACTGGCCATGGATACCAATGAGTAACTCATAGAAAGGATGAAGAGCATTCGAAAGAATTATGCACACCATGCCTCAGATTTCAGACTGAATCCATTAAAGTGGATCCATATATTAAAATATATGAACTGGCCAAGAAAAAAAATTCTGAGTGTAAGTATTGTTAGACAATAGATTCATCTACAACAGTATATGTTGCCTTCGACAACGGAGTGTGTGGGTATCAGCTGGCCTACTGTGTGCACTGTCTTTTCAGAGTTATGCATCAATCATTGAGTATGCACCTGAAATTTCTGCAACAAGCACTGTTCCGTCTGAAGAAAGGATAACAAAATTCAGAAAACATAATTACTATATTTTGTTGATTTCTATAATATGACAGCTGAGAAAAAAAAACAAAAATATAATCTTTTAAGATAAGAAAGGCTCCCTGTTAACGGAGTGAGGGATTGAACTGAGTACTGAAAATGGAATAGGATTTCAAGAGGTTAATGAAAATGGCTGAGGGATCTACATGTAGAAAATGCGGCAAAAGGAAAATACACAACTTGTGTCTGAGACATTAACTTGATGTAAGTAGAGCAAACATTACATAACTAGACATTGATCTTGATGCTTTTCTTTCCCTTAGGTGCCACATAAAATCCTTCATATAATCACACAGGCCTATCAATTCTGCTTCCAAATAGCTCTCAACTCCATACTCGTGTGAGGTGTTTTTCTAAAGTGTATATGTGATCGCACTTTTCATGTGCTTAAAATCCTTCAATGTTTCCCCCCTTCCCTGCATTACAAAGTAGACACTTTTATGTGACTCATAGGGTACTTCATGATCTGTCTCTTGCTTCACTCTCTGGCCTCATCTGTTACTCTACCTGCTTTCCTCCCTTTTTAACTATGAATACTCTACTAGAAGAGATTTCTTTCCTTTTCACAGACATGCCACGTTCTCTGTCACCTGCCAAATAGTGCACCTAATTTTTTTTCTTTCCTCCTGAACCCTTTACCTCCTGACTTATCCTTTCATCTTAATTTGTACATTATTTCTACCAGAAACTTTCATATTTTCTACAACACTGAGACTTAGTTAATAGCTTCTCTCCTTCTCTTCTCTTCTTTGTATCTTGCTTTTGTCAATATATTAGTGTTTTCACCCTGAATTCACTTGTTTGAATTCATCTCTGGACATTCCACTAATGCACATCAACAACAAAACCAAGCCCTATAAACTGCTAAGGGTACATCCTGCGTTATATTTCCAGTTTGCTTAACACCTGGCATTTAGTAGGTGCTCATCAGATGTGTATTGTCTAGATGAATAACATTTTTGAGACATGAGGAGTAGGCTTTACTCGGTGAGCTCCTTACAAGTGGCTTTAACTGCAACTTGAATGAGTTTCAGATTTTTTTCTTTCAGATTTTTTTTTTTAATATACTGAGTTGGCAGCCACAATTCAAGTCCTACAAATGGCTAACCTTTATGTGGCCTGTGAGCTAAGAATAAGTTTTACAGGATTTAAGAAAGAAAGCCAGAAAACTGTATGCTGTATGACTGAGACTTTGTGTGGTTCATAAGGATAGGGATAGGTAATAGGCCATCTTTGCAAACTTTTCTCTAAAATAATAATGATACTGGCATAGTCTTAAAAATATCTGATAACTACTAACATTCTAAGCCTTTATTGTTCTTGCTGTCAGTGCTAATGTATAGCTTCTGCTCTATAAAAACCCTATAACCTAAATTTTTTCTCATTTGCTTCTATTGGCTTTCCAAAAATCAGGATGATGAGCTGGATTACTTATTTTATTATTAACCTTCTCAGATTATTTATTTATTTTTTTATTAAATCATAACTGTGTATTGATGCATTTATGGGGTTCAGTGTAATGATTTGATATACAATGTGAAATGATTACATTAAACTGATTAACACATCCGTCACAATTATATTCTTTTCTTAATAGTTTTGAAATGTACCATTGCATCATGCACATTAGGGGAGGTCCCCCCAAATAGCCTCCCTCCTCCCGCCTCCCATCCCCTCTGTTTCCTCTTCCCTTCTACTTTCTGGACTATTGTTATCTTTTGTCATTCATATGAGTGTATAGGTAGTTACATATTGATTTCACAGTAGTATTGAGTACATTGGATACTTTTTTTCCCAGTCTTGAGATACTTTGCTAAGAAGAATATGTTCCACCTCCACCCAGGTAAACATAAAAGCTGTGAAGTCACCATCTTTTTTTCAATTTTGAATTGACCTATGTTAATCACTGAAATAGCTTCAACTATATGAAATCTGCCAAAAAGGAAAAGTATAGGACCAGATGGCTTCACTTCCGAATTCTGTCAAACCTTTCAAGAGGAACTATTATACAACTTTTTCCAAAACATAGAAAAAGAAGGAATATTTCCCAACGCATTCTATGAAGCAAATAATACCCTGATACCCAAACTAGGAAAGGATCCAACAAAGAAAATTATAAACCAATATCATTAATGAATTTCAATGCAAATATTCAATAAGATCTTAGCAAACAGAATTTAATGGCACATTCAAAAAATTATATCAAGTTGGCTTCTCAGATTGTCATAAATATCCCTGCATGAATGATCCCCATAAACTCTCCAACCAGCCTCCTGTGGTGGTGGTGCCAATCAGGTGACAGAAGATAGAACTAAATCCTAAGCACAGAAGTTATCAATTTTAGCCCTCACAACTTATTAAGGCTCTAATAGTGTCAATAATCTGGTAAGATTATTTTTTAAAACTTATTTTATTCTCTGGTATTTTAAATATGTTAATTTTAAAACATTGGTTGGTGCCTGTGGCTCAACGAGTAGGGCACCGGCCCCAAATGCCGGAGGTGGCAGGTAAAAACCCAGCCCCGCCCCAAACCTGCAACAACAACAACAAAAACATAATGAAAATATGAAAGATGAACAAAATTTACAAATACAAATAAAAGGCTTTGTTTTGTAAAATCAGGAGGCAGCTTTGACAACAGTGTGCCATGTTTTTTGTTTGAGGTAGAACTTTTGGACAGTTGTGCAGCTTCACGGTATTTTAAAAATTGAGCCCATTATGTTAATGAAAACCTTAAAGGAAGAAAAAAATTTTTTAAGGAGGATTGGGAATTGTGATATTGTCTCGTTTTTTGCTAAAAATAAGCTTCTTTGCTTGTGGTGATGCTACAGTATAAACATTAAAGATATTCAGTACACATATTTAAGATTATAGCGAGAGGCTTTCAAGGTTGTATTATAGAAATTAAAAGATGAAAACCAAAAATAATACTTTCAAGCAGAAATAAGATCTGAAAATAATGCCACTGAAGCAATTTATAAAGTTGCTTAGATACTTAGAAAAATGGGAAGTCATTCAGTAATGTAGAAATTATAAAAGATGCACTGTAAAAGTTTATCATGCTTAGATTCTGATATTGTTTCAAAGTACAAACAACTCCCTCTTTCAAGGAGAACCATGGCAGCATGAATTATGCTTCAATCTAACAGAATAACTTCACACAATGCTTCTAAAGGAAATATATATTATTTGCTTTGGGTGAATCAACCTGTATGTCTGACTAGGGACAGATTTTATATTTCATTTCTATTATAATAGAAGATTTTCTTTGCTAAAAAGTTACTAGCTTTTGGCACTCTCAGGAAAAAAAACAGCGGGAGGTAGATGTCTTCAACAAACTTTCAAGATAAATGTCATGAAGTTGGACAGAATTTGGTAAATTTAGTAAGTATATGTATAGTGTATAGTGCACCTTCCAGGATGGGAAACATGAAGGGTTTATTGCACGGGTAACAAAAAAAGTATTAACAGATCTAGATGGTTTCGTATCTTTTCATTGCATCATCAACAAAGTCTCTTTGTTAAGGTTACTACTTTAAGAGATACTTTGCAAGAAGTTATAAGTATTGTTAACTATATTCTTGCAAATGTAATAGGGCATGGTCACTTTTATTACTTACTAAAGTTGAATGAAGAGGTACTGAGGGTGGATTTGCTATATTATTCTAAAGTGCATTGGCTATCAAAAGGATGAGTGTTAACCAAAATTTCATCTCTGTGAGAACAGATAATTAAACTTTATGAATAGATTCACTGATGTGAATTATTGAAAGAAGATTTCTATAGGAATGCAGCATTTCTTTGTGATATCATGCCAAATTAAAACAACTTGAATATTTCTTTGGAGGATAAAACTAAGTCTACATATGATATGTGGCAAAAAAATCCAAGCATTTTGAAAAAAATAATTCTTTTCTCAAAAGACTTCTTCAAATGTAAATTTCAGATGAATATTTTCTCCAGTTACAAATATTGTTGATTAGCAGGATAATACATGTGAATCATTCTAAGTATACGCAGCAATTTTAGATCTATTAATTGGAAAATGCAATGGAAATTTCACTGAGTTTGAGAATTATATCATTCTCAAATTAGGATATCACCATTACCTAGTTGATACAACCAAGGCACTAAAGAACTGTAGTTGGAATTGATTAAGTTCTCAGTAGATGACATTTTAAAGTCATTGTTTGATGCTAGGAAAGATCCAGTTGAAATATGAAAAAATGAAGTATGATGCTCACATTTTTAGCAATATGCCCCCCAATGCTTTCTGACTGTTCAACCCCTTATTGCTCCAAATTTACATTCTCCTACCTAATCCAAGTCAAGTCATCTTTAGGGTCACATTTGACGGATCCCCATCTAGAGGATCAACTGAAACTACAGTCCCCCATGCTGCAACTAAACATTCCAATGCTTTCCAACAAAAAGCAGATAAGAAAAGACATTATAAAGTTAGTTAACTTTAAAACCGACAAATAGTTTTTTTTTTAAATTATTATGTACCTAGTAGATTTTTACAAAGTAATATACATTTTTAATTGTATCTACTTGAAGTTTCTTGAATGTGGCCTTCCTTGATTGCAGCTAAATTAATTCAGATTTCCACCATGACAAGGTGGGCTTCTCCTAAGGCCATAACCGTTTTGTGTTGCTTACAAAAAATATCAATAAACATATTTGTGATATGTTTAAACATTCCTAATATTAATATTTGTCAAGAAAACTATTGCTATATGAATTTTACATTAATGTGTTTATTTAAACCTTCAAAAAACCTTAATGAGTACATAATATTTTCACCCTCAAGTTTATATATGAGAAATAAATAGCACAGAAGAAGAAGACATTGCCAACCATGAATGATGAAGAGAACCCTGAGAAGAACAAGCTCTGATTCCAGCGCTCCTATCTGTAGTAATTTACAACTGAAGACTTGCTTGGAGTACATCCTTACTGCAACTACTGACATGGGTCTGGCACTGTGCTGGGTAACGTTTGCTTAATGATTAGCCTTCCTTCATAACCACAGCACAGGTCAGCATAGTTTTCCTCCTTCAAAATCTATGCAATGAGTTTATTTGTAAATCAATACAAATTCTATGGAGGATGAAATTGAAACTCAGAGGTTAAGTCATGTATTTACAAAAGGATATTAGTATGAATAAAGTGAATTCATGGAGTTTTGATCTCTAGACATTTTCTTAAAGGGATATACTTTGTCTTTTTTTGTATTGACCTTATGTGGCTAGTTACCAAACTAGACATCCCAAGAATTATGATTCTGGCTCACTGCTTTCATCTTAATGTCAAAAAAAGCATTTTAAAATGAATAAAAGATGCAAAAGAGCACACAGTTTTCAATTGATGAGAGCTCTTTATATGGTCATGGAGAGTCAGACACTTTACTTGATAGTATCTATGATTTTTGTGTGAATAATGAAACCAGTTATTCACCATAGAATATCTTTATTTGGCACTTGGAAGATTATTTAATGACATCAGAGACATATGGGCAGCGAATTGCAGGGATACTTACAAAGAATGTTTTATACAGTTTGTTGGTATATGTGAAAACATGTTTCATACAGCAACTACATATATAGATTAGAACAAAATGAAAAAAATTGTACCCATGTTTGTGTTTTAATAAAGATCACATGTAGAAAAATGGTATTTGTGTTACTGTCTCTTAAAAGCTACATTTTAACTAAGAAGTTTAAAATTAAATGAGTAGGATAAAATGATTAAAATGTGGAAATTAAGCTTTACTTTAAAAGGTTGCCTGTAACTTTACTGTAAGTAAGAAAGCAGTAAGTTGCAGTGGCAAACTGAAGCCTGAAAAGTAATTCAGTCATTCCACATAAGTTAGAGAAGTTTCAGGAATTTGTAGCACGACAAGATTTTGGAATTGAGATTATTGACTGGAATTTTTACTAAGAAAATGCTAGAAACCATATAATCTCTTCATTTCCCAGTGTAAATTGAGTAATTTCCTTTTATTTATCTTATAAGAAGAAATAAGCAGACTGTAGTATATCGATGCAATGAAATATTATTCAGCAAATGAAAATGAATGAAGTGTTGATGTATGCTGCAGGTGGCTGACACCTGGAAACAGAGTGAAAGAAGACAGTCACAGAAGGGCATATATTTATGATTCCATTGATTTGAAGTGTCCAAAATACACAAATCTATAGAGACAGCAAGTAGATTAGCTTTTGTCGATGGGTAAGGGGAAATTCGGAAGTAATTGCTAACCGGGTATGAGGCTTTTGGGAGAAAATGATCTATCTTCAGATTGCAGTGATGAGTGCTCAGTTCTGTGAACATGGTAAAAACACATGGAGTTGTATGTTTAAGTAAATTGGTAATTTTGTTATTTGTATTATATTTCACTAAGTATATTATTAAAAAACAAAAACCCCTCTGAAAATTTATTTTATAGCAAGAGTAAAACAAAAGGTCGATGAACTAGGACAAATTAGATACATTTGAGGGTTGGGAAGCCTTGCTGAAAATAAGGGTATAATATGACTATTTATATTCCAAAGTTGAATAGTTTCCAGGATTTGTCCATCACTTATTTAAAGAATGTTGATGTTCAAGCTTGTGGCTGTCTAGATCTTCTTTGAGGAATCAAAGGACCTACCCAAAGGAAGTATCTACACACAGGCACATGCAGGGTTCTCTAGACATGGATCAGCTAGGTTGCCAGAGTGAAGCATAAAATGAACAGTTTTCACCCTGCACATTCAAAACTATTATTGGCTTTTTATAACACACTCATAAAAATCAGTCACTGGCCCGTTCCTGAGTGCTGATGACAGCTCTAATGAATGTACAAGAAAAAAGTAAATTAAACAAGACAAAGACCATGCAGGGGAAAAACAAAAAAAAAACAAAACAAAATGAAACAGTAGAGTGATGGAGCACCTTAGGGTAGCTGATGAAATAAATGAAGAAAATAAGTAAGATTTTACTGAGAAAAAAAAAAAAAAACTATTCATTAATGACCTGCACAGCAAGCCAAACTTCATCCTAGTGACTGCAGGTACCATGCAAAGTGCAGCCTCTGGATTTTTTTTTTTAATAATTTTATTAAATCATAATTATGTACATTGGTGCAATCATAGGGCAGAATGTGCTTCATATACAATCAGAAACATTTTGATCGTACTGTGAGAGATAGCCCTCATAGCATTTTCTTAATTGCTATATAAAGACATTGATACTCTACATTTAATAAGTTTCACCAGTACCCTACTAAGATGCACCATAGGTGTGATCCCACCAATTGCCCTCCCTCCATCCATCCTCCCCTCCCCTCCCTTTCCCTTTTCCCTGTATTCTTGTGCTATAATTGGGTTTTAGTGGAGAAAGGGGAACACTTCTACACTATTGGTGGGAATGCAAACTAATACATTCCTTTTGGAAAGATATTTGGAGAATACTTAGAGATCTAAAAATAGATCTGCCATTCGATCCTTTAATTCCTTTATTGGGTATATATCTTGAAGACCAAAAATCACATCATAATCAAGATATTTCGACCAGAATGTTTATTGCAGCCCAATTCATAATTGCTAAGACGTGGAAGAAGCCCAAATGCCCATTGACCCAATTATAGCCTCTGGATTTTATATACAACTTTGAGGAGTATCAGCTGCTTCTTGGAAGTCTCCCAGGGTCTTAATTAACTGTTTTCAAAACAACAACCTGCAAGGGCTTGAAAACAACCTACTGGCAAGGTCTTCATAACAACCCACCTGCAGGGTCTGAATAAATATCATTCCCATAATATACCAGGTCAGTTTGACAGATAGCCCAACTGCATCTATCATCTGCCCTGGTCATATGTGTCCAGCTATCTAACAAAACAAAACAGACAAAGACTTATCACTAATATCTTTGGAGAAGTAAGAAAAATGTATCTATAAAACATAAAGAGCTTCATAGAAATAAAGTAACTTTAGGAAATGAAAGTAGGAAAAAGTAGGAAAGTAGGAAATGTATTAAGCAAAAGTAGAAGAAATCATCCAAAAATCTCCAGAAAGTCAAAGAAAAAATGTGATTTTCTAAGAAAATGTAAAATAATTAAGACATTTGGAGATTTGGTTAAGAGTTCAGGATCTGAATAAAAGAAGCAGAGAAAAATCTCAATGAAATAATTCAAGAAACTATTCCAGAAGTCAAGGACAGGGAGAATAAATACGTGTAGACATGTTGTTACTTAAGTAAATGAGAATGGATACTAACAGGTAGAGGTAGGTAGATAAATACTCAAAAATGATATTTCTGAGAGGTGGTGAGCACAGGCAGTAGATGCAGAGAGAGAGACAGAGAGAAAGAGAGAGAGAGAGAGGGAGAGAGAAAGAGAGCGAGCCTGGAGTTTAGTGGATGATTGGGAAGAGGGGGACATTGGTCATGAAGAAACCCTGGAGATAAGGTCAGCATATCTTGTTGAAGCTGAACTCCACCTGAAAGAAGAGAAAAATGAAGAAAAAAAAGTAGTA